>CM077154.1:127761992-128014383 GCA_039583875.1 Platanthera guangdongensis | reverse complement strand
GAAGAAAAATATTTAATTATAATTGAGGTGTGATCATAGATACTCCCCCATTTACAATTAATGGATATAAATTAAATATTAATTAATTAGCATGTCTCGATTAACCTATCATCTAAATACTGGCTTATACATTCAGGGACCCGTTGGTCGGTCACCCAGGAGCCCAAACAAAAAGCGTCGAAGGGAGCGCGATACAAAATACACGGAGGCTATACAGGCGCAATACAACTCTACGCTACACAATAATCCAAAAAAGCGCAAAAACATGTGTTACAATAATAAAAGACACATACGATAAAATAATAAAAGACGCGACTCGCGGTTGCATCACGTCGTCCCTGTCGCCGCCCTTCAGCATGCCTAGTCCGCAGGCCGTTGCTAGCCATGCCAGATTTGTCTTTGACATTCTTAGTGGAGTGTGACGCATCGGGCTCCGGGGTGGGAGTCGTACTCATGCAGGCTGGACGGCGGATTGCCTACTTCAGTCGCGCTTTCTCTGGCACTATTTGTAGCCGCTCCGCGTATGAGAACAAGCTCATGTGCTTCATTCTCGTCGTTCAACATTGGCGCCCATATCTGCTGGGTTGCCCATCGTGGTCCGCACCGACCAACACATCCTCTGCTACCTCCTCTAGTAGAAGATCACAATGCCCGCCCAGCGGGTGTGGATGACCAAACTCATGTGCTAAGACTTCACCATCGAGTTCCGCCCGGGAGTGCACACCGAGCAGTCGATGCCCTCTCTCGGTAAAGTCAGTCGCCAAAGCTCACGGCTATCTCTCAGCCGGTGTTGGAAGACGTGGCGACCATCCAGCACGAGTTTGAGTTCGACCCTGTTTTATCTGAGATCCGGACGGCGCTCATCGCAGACGCCTCCGCCCATCCACCGTACTAACTTGTAGGGGGGCATCGTGCTCTAGCACCCTCTTCTTTGAGAATTCCATGCCTCCTCGCCGAGTTTCACGCTTCGCCCTCCGAAGGGCACACCAGGGGCTTTCCGCACCTACCGTCGTTTAGCGGCCTCTATACTGGCTCCGCATATTCCGACAAGTCGAGGCATTTTTGGTCGCTTGTCTGGTCTGCCAGAAGGCCAAGTATGAGGCAGCGTTCCCAGTCGGCCTCCTTCAGCCTCTTCTCATTCCGGACCGCGTTTGAGAGGATATGACCATGGACTTCATTACTCGGCTACCGCGCTCCCAGAGACTCGATTGTATCTTGGTCATAGTGGACAGACTGTCCAAATACGGCCACTTTATTCCCCTTTGTCACCCCTACACTGCTACCACAGTCGCAGACAGCTTCATCAGCGGCATTGTACATCATCATGGATTTCCCTCGGTCGATCGTGACCAGTTTTCTTGAGCACCTTCTAGACCACACTTTTCCGACTACATGGGACTCACCTCTGCATGAGCACTGCTTATCACCCGTAGACGGATGGACAATCTGAGGTCCTCAATCGTTGTTTGGAGACTACCTTCGTTGTTTTGTGGGGGAGGAACCCCGCGGATGGGCTAAGTGTCTTTGTTGGGCCGAGTACTCCTGCAACACTGTCTACCACAACGCAGTAGGTCCACCCCGTTTGAGGTTGTCTATGGCCAGCCACCTCCCTCCATTCTTCGTCATCTGCCGAGAGAGTGTCAAGTCGAGAGTTTGGCCACCGCCCTGCAGGACCGTGACACCATCCAGGATCACCTGAAGCATTGCCTCTTACAGGCCCAACAAAAGATGTCCTCCTTGCGAATAAGGACCTATCCTTTCAAGTGGGGGAGAAGGTGTTCATCAAATTGCGCCCATGCCACCAGTTATTTGTGACCCGAAGGCCTTGCCCAAAGCTAGCCCCGCGATTCTTTGGCCCATTTGAGATACTAGCGCATATCAGTGCGGTCATCTATTGCAAACGCCTCCCCACCAAGACCCGCATTCACCCAGTCTTCCACATTTCTCAGTTGCGTCGTGTGGTGGGCGACCACGTCATCACGGACCACATTCTGGCCGACGTCGATCTCGTCGGCGAGGCACCGTACTACCCGACCAAAATACTTGATCGTTATTGTCTTCTGCCGGGAAACCCCACTTTGGAGGAAATTTTGATCGTCTAGGCAAATACCCAGACTTTAATTCTACATGGATTCCTCGGGATGACTTCCGTCGCCAGTTCGCCAACTACTGTCTTGAGTACAAGGCACAATTTCCAGACTGAGGCATTTTTACGGACGTGCACGTCAACGAGACGTCGTGGCAGGTCTACACGCGGAGGAAGACGACGTCGTGTCCATCTGAAAGAGGAGAGACCGATGACGCGATGCCGGCATGATTATTTTATTTCATTCGCATTATGTTATTTCATATTATGTTTGTGTGCGCTTTTATTTTATTTGCATTTGCTATCCGCACCCTACCCCTATAAGGGGTGGCGTTGTACTCTTTTTAATTATTCTTGGATGAATGAAATTTAGGGCTGCTCCCTAAGGCTTTCCACTAAACCCTAATCCCCCTCTTCTCCTTCAACTCCGCTGGCCCTTCTCCTCGCCGGGTTCCTCTTTGGGATCCTATCACTTTGTGTGGTCATTAAGGATGCATTTTAGCGACATCTCTTGCAGCATGTCTTTGTTTAGCTATCAAAGTTGCATTCAGTACTGGTTCTTAGTAACCTATCTCAACAAGACAACAGCATCCCAAGTATCTTGAAATCCGACAAATGGCTTTTGGACTGCCCTTTTTTCAGTGCTGTTTTTTGAAAGTGGGGGACCACAAATTGTGTCATATCATTCATTCTTCGACCTTTTTTTGTTCCTCTCAATCTTTCCCTGTTCTCTCTGTTTTAGCATGCTTCGCAACTATGTTTGTCTGCTTTTTTATTCAGCATTCTTTGCTCTTCCTCTTTTTCTACTTGTTACGCCTTTATCTTTCTTTGCACTGCAGCCGAGCTGCTTTCTTTTTTGTTGCACTCAAAACTCACCAAAAATACTAACTTCTGGGATCACTGATTTAAAAAATTCAATTTTCTGAGATCATTTCAGCAAAACCTTGGGGCTCCGTGCCTTGCTAGTCAGTGGTACTTCCAAACATTTCATTAGCAGTTCTTCAAATCACTTTGACAGTGACTTTGATACCACTTTGTTGGCCATTACCAAAACACTTCGCATATGGAAGAGCGGTGTACCGGGAAACATAAAGAGTTATGGGATAAGGGAGGTAATGTGGAAGAAGATCAGGTCATTTTTTTTCTCTTAAGCCTTAATAACAGACATGAATAACATACAGAAACTTTAGAGTGTCTTTTCAAATTCAAAATAACATTTCTCATACAGGTTATTTTCCAGATTTTGATGTGTTACAGTTATCTGTTTGGTATACATTTCTCATGGATGAAAGTATTAAACTATTTTGGTTGCAGGGTCTTTTGATGGGAATTGTTTGTGGCGTCAGTGTACAAGCGGTGTTGCTCCTTATAATTACATTATGCACCGACTGGGAAAAGAAGTAAGTGTCTCTAATCTCTCTCAATTATGTTGATTTAGATGCTTGCTATCCATATGAATGTAATTTATGCCATCGATTAATTAATATGGTAGATCTGTATATACGAAGATGATGCAACCTCCGCCGCATCCAAATATACATGACGTCGTCATGCGTCAATCGTCATAGGTTATTATTATGTTTTTGTTTATTGTCATGTGTTTCTTTCTTGCGCACCTACAATATGTCAATATCTGAACCTTGTTTGGCTCGTCGGTTTGACCACCCGTGGGACCTTAAATAAATGGTCCGGTAATTTAGAATAGTAAGGACGAGAAAAGGCAAGCTTAAACTATTTAAAAGTTGCAGTAATTTAATTGGGAAAAATAATTTAAAAGATACCCAAAATAGAGGAGGGAGTTGTTGTTTGGAAAGTTGATTCGGACAAAAGTTGTTTGAGAAATTACTAAAAAATTCTTACTAAGAAAGATGTCAAGTAAATTGGAATTAGAAAATTAATAACATGGTAACAATCGGGCAATTAATCAGTTATAGAAAGAGGCCCGCTGCTGAAGGAAAAATCGGGCAATTAATCAGTTATAAAAGAGGCCCACTGCTGAAGGAAAAAGGGAACCGGAAAATTGCAGAGAACGAGACCCCTCTCGTTCCCTCTGCATTACCGGCGGAACCCCATCAACACCGCAAGTTCGACCTAGTATTTGGAGCTTCGATTGGAAGGATCCTCCAGAGAACGACGCATCTGTTTCATCTCCGCGCCAAAACGCCCGCCGGAACCGCCGCCCTGTTGTTGTGTTCGTTCGGCGCCGACGCCAACTGGAGTCGGCCACTGTTTGCCAACAGATCTCCGACGCCAGTTCCTCCTGCCACGCCACCTCCGCTCGTCAACGACGATCCACGCCCTCTTTGGCGACCTACTGTCGTCGGCCTCCACCTGCAAACTGGGTGTTGTCGACGTCGCCATTTTATTCCGGCACCCGTTCTCCACGACTGTACTGCATTCAGTTTCTGACTCAACCGTCGACAGTCAACGATCGCGTGTCTGCACTCGGTGAATCATCCCCGTTGTGGTATCGGACACTCTTCTCTCTTGCTCCTTTTATTAGACTAAATTTAAGCAACAACTTAAATAATCTTGAGCTTGCCTTCGATCTGGATAAGTGCGTGAGAGTTCTACTCAAACAAAATTAACGAATTTCCTAAATTTCAAACGACGAGTTTGATTACACGCGAGAACTCGATTCTTTTTGGTTGCTCGGCCCCTCTTTTAAAATTGAAAATTGAACCATTTTCAAAACCCTAATTTTTACTTTTTAACAAATATATTATTTGCTTAAAAAAATATTTAAATTTGAAAACCCTAACCCTAGTCTACATCAGTTTGGTATCAGAGATGTCGTAATTCGCTCTTATCGCGAATCACACAATCCGAATTTCAATTTTTTAAAACAAATCTATTATAAAATATTTATAACTTTATTTTCAAAAAAATTATTGTGACTTTTTATTTAGAAACTTTATTTTATTTTTTTAAAAAAAAAAATAAATCTTTATTTTATTTAAAAATTTAAAAAAATCCTTTTATTTTGAAATTAATTTTTAAAAAAATATTCATATTCAAATTATTTTAAATGGAAAAGCGAGTTGACCATTTAGAAAATAGCGTAGGGGATTTGGCCCAACGTATGAGCGATCTAATGAAAGTGGTCGATAATCTCACCATCACCATGAGAGGTCTTAGGTACGTAGTGAATGGAATACGCACATCAGTTAACACCATAAAAGCTACCATGCACTTAAATCGAGCACATATCCCAATGGTCGAAGTAGACCCTAACCCTAGGCCACTAGAGCCTCCACAATTTGAACCACGTAACTACCCTCGTTGGGATGTAGGAATCAAATTAGACGTTGGAGATTTTGAGAGACACTTAGAACCTGAGGGTTGTTTAAACTTGTGCGAGCGGATGGAACGCTTCCTAGCTTGGAAGCAATTGCCCCAAGCTAGGCAAGTTGAGCATGTCATGCTTAGATTGAAAGGATCTGCCCTAGTTTGGTGGGGACAACTAGAGCGATCTAGATTTAACTTAGGCATGCCCCTAATCAATACATGAGAAGAATTTAAAACGCAACTTCGAAAACGATACGTTCCACCCGATTATTTCCAGACCCTCTATCATTGGTTCTACAACCTACGGCAAGACAAATTATCGGTGGATGAGTATACGAACGAGTTCCTAGTCCTACAGTCTCGCCTCGACTTCCAAGAGGACGATGACATGACCGTATCCAGTTATCTGAACGGATTACACAATTCTATTAGAGACCGGCTCAAGCTTTTAGATTATAAGGACATAGGAGAGATTTCGAGTCGCGCACGGAGAGTGGAGTTCTTACAGAAGCGGACCTCCGAAGGTAGGACTACGGAAAGATCCACATCGAGCGTCACCACTACCACCACTGCTACGATATCGATTCCCCTTACCCTCATATCACTGTCGGAACTCCGACTCTGTCCATTGTTCCCTCCAAGGATAAGGAGATTATTGGGGCTAAGCCCAACACTGGAGTATTCTGATACTTCAAGTGTATGAAGTAGGGACACAAATCATCTGAGTGTCTGCGGTGTCACTTCGTCGTTATTATCGATTCTACTGATGGACGTGTGAGTCAGAGTATGGGGTTTACGTAAATGAATCTCACCCTGAGACAGAGCCTGAGCACGAGTCTGAGAATGTCATAGAAGTGGAAAACGAACACGTCGAACACTTAGTTTGTGTCTTACGTTGTAGTCTGATCACCCCTAGTGAGTCTACTGAGGATGACCTTAGAAGACACGGTATTTTTCGCACTACAGCACGCATCCAGGAGCAATTTTGCTTGATTATCATTGATAGTGCTACCTTATAGAGAATTGTGTATCTCAATGCATGGTCGACATATTAGGCCTTAAGACGCACCTGTTAGAACAACCCTACAGCTTATCCGGAATCAATAGTCATTTGACTATGCTCCTCACTCATTATTGCCTAGTAGAGTTTTTTATAGGGAGCGCATGTTCAGATAGAGTGGTATGTCATGTCGTCGTCGTGGATGTATGTCACATCTTATTAGGGCGATCTTAGCAGTACGGCCGACATGTCATGCACGACAACACAAGGAATTCTCATTCCTTTGAGCACAATGGGCACAAGATTGTTTTTCTTCCCCATAAGAATTGTCTTATTCTAAGGGCCCACGAGAGGACCTCTATGCGTTCTAATTCACTTTACACTAACTCTGTCACATTACTGCTCATCGCACTCCCGCCTGAACCCCCACCGCAGGAAGTGACGCATAGCCCAGATGTGTCGCTCACCCCATATTTATCGAATCCCAACATACCACCTGATATTTCTCAATCTTTTGACATTATGTCGGAAGACCGCACACCCCCACTCAGTCAAATTTATATTTAGAGGTGACGCTTTTATTTCACCTCACTATCATTTAAAGGTATACTAAATCCTATTTTTTGAATAATTTATGGGGTCAAAAGGATACCAAAATCGAGTTTAGTAGCACTTATCACTCTCTAACTAATAGACAGATCGAGGTCATTAATATGAGTTTGGGAGATATTCTTAGGTATTTAGCTGAGGAGAATCTGACGCATAGGGATCTTATACCTCCATGAGCAAAAACCAAAATTAATAATTTCGTGCACGTACTTTATTTGATGCGCAATCTCATATTAATTATTTAAAAACACTGCATAAATTTATTTCTAACAAGTTGCGAGCAATCTTTGAACAAGATAAACTCAAGGTCGATCATTATCGGCATGAGATGTACTTTTCAAAGGGAAATTTGGTTTTTGCTTATTATAGCTGGTTTGGTTCATTCCAAGTTCAGACGTGCATCAAATCATCTGTCAAGACCCGAACCGTACCACCTAACTTAGCACCAGCGACGACGTCAGATCTCTCAGCTACCAGTCCTTGCGAATTCTCGTCGGGGTCGAGCTCTTCAACCCTTGGGGAATTGATGCAACCTCTGTTGCATCCATATATGCATGACGTCATCATGCGTCATAGGTTATTATTATTACGTTTTCATTTTTTGTACTGTATTTTTTCCCGCGCACCTAAAATATTTGAACCTTGTTCGGCTCGTCGATTTGACCGCCCGGTTGGTCCTTAAAAAAATGGTTCGTAGAATAGTTAGGACGAGAAAAGGCAAGCTTAAATTATTTAAAAGTTGCATAAATTTAATTGGGAAAAAAAAATTAAAAGATACCCAAAATCAAGGAGAGAGTTGCGGTTTGGGCAGGTTGATTCGGACAAAATTTGTTTGAGAACTTACTCAAAAATTCTTATTAAGAAAGGTGTCAAGTAAATTGGAATTAGGAAATTAATAACATGGTAACAATCGGCCAATTAATCAGTTATAGAGAGAGGCCCGCTACAACAACAACAACACTCAAGCCTTTATCCACTATAGTGGGGTCGGTTATATGGATCCTTTGTCGCCATTGTGCCCTATCTTTTGTCATAATCTCACTAATGCCTAAGTATATCATGTCTTTCTTTATAGTTTCACTCCAACTCTTTATTGGTCTACCCCTCCCTCGTCTAACATGCATCGTGACTAGACTCTCATAACGCATATGCCTTTAATGGTCTCCTTTGTACGTGTCCAAACCATCTTAGATGAGCTTCTCGCATCTTCTCTAAGAAAGAGGCCCGCTGTTGAAGGAAAAATCGGGCAATTAATCGGTTATAAAAGAGCCCTGCTGCTAAAGGAAAAAGGGAACCGGAAAATTGCAGAGAACAACACCCCTCTCATTCCCTCTGCATTACTGGTGAAACCCCATCAACACCCGCAAGTTCGACCTAGTATTTGAAGCTTTGATTGGAAGGATCCTCCAGAACACGACGCCTTCGTTTCATCGCCGCGCAAAAACGCCCGCCGGAACCGCAGACCTGTTGATGCGTCCGTTCGGCGCCGACTCCTACTGCAGTTGGCCATTGTCTGCCAACAGATATCCGACGCCAGTTCCTCCTGCTAAGCCACCTCCGCCCGTCAACGACGATCCACGCCCTCTTTGGCGTCCTACTGTCGCCAGCCTCCACCTGCAAACCGAGTGTTGTCGACGTCGCCATTTTATTTCGGCACCTGTTATCCACGATTGTACTCCTGCATTCAGTTTCAGCCTCAATCGTCGACAGTCAGCGATTGCGTGTCTGCACTGGGTGAATCATCCCCGTTGTGGTATGGTATCCAATGTTGCAGATGTCGGATGTCGAGGACACGTCGGTTTGGGTTTTCATGTCGGTTTTTTATATATCGGGGGATATATCAGGGATATTTCAAATATCTGATTTTAATATTTAATTAATTATATATATATAATTAAATGTTATTTTTTAATTTTTATACATATCACAGTACTACCTATTTTACAATCTATTGAACTTTTAAATATTAAAATCTATATGTAGCATTTAACATACAACACTTTAAAGATGAAAACTCAAACATACCTCATTATTCATCACCTGAAAACTCATCTATAGTCGGCAGAGTAGATAGAATATGATCTTCATCTGATGAACCCTCTAGATCTTCCTCGTCCACTTCAGATATTTTTCTCTTTCCCCTTCTTTGATAACTAATTGTCACTTCTTTGCTTGTAGCTAATCTTTGAGGTCTCCTTTCATCATGATCAGCGTCGACTATATTGCCAATTTGCGCTCATGTCAGCCCCTCGCCAGGAAAGACTTCATCATCGTCATCTTCATCTTCATCCTCCTCAGGATCAACATTCACCATTCACTCTTTTACCATTCCAGAATCAACATTCTTAGTTGTCAATGGATCCCGAGATGTCTCTGAATATTTCGACTTTAGCAAAGCATTGAACTTTACAAATATTAAATTGTTCAATCTCTTGCTATCAAGTTTATTTCTCTTTTTAGAATATATCTGTACATTTTTAAAAAGAGTTAAATAATGCATACAATCATATAATAAGATATAAATGTTTAACTACACAACTAAATTAATGTATACCATCTCGAAGGTGCTCCAGTTCCTTTCACAGCCAGAAGATGAAGTAGTCAGACTTAAAATTTTCATGGCCATAATTTTAAGGTACGGCGTATCAGCACCGTTAAGCCGCCACCAATGTACTGTGAAGATTAAAATGACAACACAATGTATTAAACTATTAATTATCCATTTATTATACATAAATACATCATTATTGTTAATAAATATATATATTAAAATGTACCTAGATTTAAGTTGGGAATTTGTAGCTGTCTCTTTGTCATCTCTTTACCAAATAACCCGTGTTGGTATTGTTAAACATCAAGCTCAGCGCTGATGTGATTCTGTGTAGAAGGATCTTTCTTATATATCCTTAAGAGACACTCAACAAAACCACTCATAAATCTTCCGTCAGCCTCAATCTCCACTCGATGAGAATAATAAAAATATGGATTTAAGTAATACCCTGCAAAGTGCATAGGACTGTTCAATCTCCACTCGACAAAAATAATAAAAATTTGGGTTTAGATAATAACTTGCAAGGTGCAGAGGGCTGCTCATCTTCTTCTCTCATCTGCTATCAATCAACTTCCATATAGGAAGATATTTGTTCTCTTGGTGATCGAGAACTACGGCAACCTCTTCCCTAGCTTTTTTGATATCACCATATAATCACCCCATTGATGGTGTATCTCCGTCGACTCTTCTCAAAACTCTCACAAATGGTGTGAATATAACAACAGTCAGCTCGACATTCGCCCAAAATCTAGCGCTCATCACTATCATTGCAACTTATCATATGCAAAATAAAATATTAAGAAAATACTATAAAAGGACAACTTTCAAAACATATATTTTAAATAAAATGAATAAAGAAGCAATAGTTTTACCTGCTTTCCCCCAGCACTACTGGTCAACTTTGTTGCAGCCCACTTTGCAGATGTGAATAAACCCCTCAATTGATTCTTCTTCTCTAAGATGCTCTTTAAAGATAGAAATGTTGTAGCGAATCTCGTCACACCTGGTCGAATAAGCTCATGAGAGTCCACGTCTTTTGTTGACTCTCTAAACATGTCGAGCGAGATGGTGTGACCATGGATGAATATAGAGAGTTGTCGGCCTAAGGAGATAGCACTCTTTATTGGCTTCAATTTTCATATATCTTGTAACAGTAGATTAATAGTGTGAGCCGCACAACAAGTCCAAAAAATCGTAGGTCTTTTCAAAGCCATAAGCTTTGCAGCAGCCATATTATTGGACGCGCTATTCATCACAATCTGCAGGATACCATGCTCTCCTGGGCTCTCAGGGCTATCAATCGCCTCATCCAAGAAGTCAAAGATGAACTTTAAATCGTGTGTGGAGGAGGAGACATTCTTTGAAAGCCAGAATGTCACTCCGGAACTACAATGTATCATGATATTCATCACGCTCCTACCCTTCTGATCTGTCCACGCATCGGTCATGATACTGCAACCATTCAATTTGCAGGTCTGCGTGAATATGCCCAACATCTCCTTCGTCCTCTCCACCTCCCCTCGCAAAATTTTCTCTCTCAACTCATAAAATGTTGGGATCTTCATCCCAGGTCCGCATAAACCAATGGCATGAGTCATCTGCTGAAAGGATGAATTAAATATGCCGTTAAACGGGATCCCGTTTTCATATGCCCATCTACCTATGTACACGGCAGCATCATCTCTGGCTTTCTTTTTGTACTTACTCTCTATCGTGCTCTGTTGGGAATCTTTTCCCTTGGTAGACTCGGCAGCTGAATGAACAAACTGGTTCATTGGACCCTTTGAACCTGTGCTCCTAAGTATGTTAGTGTCTTCTTCTTGATCAATATGAACTCCAACAACCACCTCATTCAGGATTGCTTGAAACTTGGCACTTTTAGCCCTTTTACTCTGTAAATTTGAGTTCAAGGCCGAATCTGCTTTAGCCTTAACGTCGGCGGGAACCTGAGGGCATGGCTTAACATTACCCTTCCACCCAGTCAAGTGATGCTTGAAACGTGTAATTCCGTCATTCACTGTCTGCTTGCAGTAGTTGCATTTGATTCAATTTGTGTCGTTTGCAACCAGCTTCTCACCAAATGCCCAGAGCGGATCTCTACCGGTTGGTACCAGTGATACGGGAACCTCACTAGAACCAGCAGAAGAAGTCATTCTAATAGGACACGAAATGAAAATAATATTAGTTAAATGAAATGAAAAAATATTTTACATGAATATATCACGAGAAAAATTGTTAGTTGAAAAAAAATCAACATCATAAAAGCCTCATAACTTCATTAGATCGTTAGATCTCCAGATATCTTTTATGTTATCCATGCATTACTTTATTTATCCAACAAAATTTTACATTTTCAGTAGTATACTAGTATACAAAGTTATAACTATCATTCAAACTTTCAAAGTATCCAATAAAATGAACAAAACATTCAAGTATCATTCAAATTTTCAAAGCATCTCACATTTTATTTATTAAAAGTCACAAAGCAGCAGGGCAACTACAAATGTGATTGGATATACATGCATCATTGATTGCAAAATGAAGTTGGATAAATAACTATTAATATGGGTATTTCAAATCATTTGTTGATTAATAAACGTGTCAAATAAAAATAAAGCAGCAACTAATATGACAAATAAAGCAACAGCGCAATCACTATTCTACAACCAGAAAGGCAACCACAAATAAAATAGCGGACCGACATGTCCGACAACATGTCTCTGGTTCTTTTTTTTAGCCCAGAGAGCACCAACGAGTAAAACATTAAAGATTAAACTGCTATAATTTTACACTAAACATATTATCTAATATTAACTTTTTAATAAGAATGAATACGTTTTAAAGTTTTAGTAAATAAAATAATATATACATAATAGTCACTTGCATATTTAATTTGTAATAGCCTTGGCAAAACCTCAAAAGTAGCCTCTACAAATAAATCAGGAAAAGAAGTATCAGTAAAAAGGAGTCATCTCAGTACCAATAAGTTCTTTTCACATAGTTGAAATAATCATTATTAGGATCCATGCGGAAGACCTATTCAATTATTAAGAACATTATTCTTGTCCCTTTCCTATTAGAACGTATTCATTCTTATTAAAAAGTTAATATTAGATAATATGTTTGGTGTAATATTATAGCATTAAAAAAAATGAAATGCAGAGCGATAGAATGAGAGGGGGTAGGGAGAAGAATGAACCAGCCGAGAGAGCACCAGCGAGCAGGGAGAGGAAAGGACCAGTGAGCTAGAGAGCACCAGAGAACCAGAAAACCAGAGAGCACCAGCGAGCAAGGTGAAGAAAGAACCAGAGAGATAGTGTCGACAGCGTGCGAGAGAGGGAGAGCACCAGCGAGCTAGAGAGCACCAGATAACCAGAGAACCAGAGAGCACCAGCGAGCACGGAGAAAAAAGAACCAGAGAGAGTGTCGACAGCGCGCGAGAGAGGGAGAGCACCAACGAGCTAGAGAGCACCGGAGAATCAGAGAACCAGAGAGCACCAGCGAGCAGGGAGAAGAAATAACCAGAGAGACAGTGTCGTCGACGTGCGCGGGAGAACTAGGGCAGGAGCGACGGGGAGAGCTAGGGCGGAGCGACGGGGAGATCTAGGGCAGAGCGGGATGAAGTGAAATGAGCGGGGTCTTGTGAAATGAGCAGGGTCATTTTATTATTAAGAAATAAGAATTAATAAAATAATTTTTTTAATAAATAAAAAGGTAAATAACGCCCGATATCAGGCGTTATTTGGTGCCGACATGTCAGTTTTAACCGACATGTCGGACCGTTATTTTCAAAACGCCACGAAATGAAATTGTGCCGGTTTTGTGTCGTTTTTGCTCTCAAACCTTCATGTCGACCGACATGTCGGACATGTCGGCCGATATCCACAACACTAGTGGTATCTGACACTCTTCTCTTGCTCCTTTTTATTAAACTAAATTTATGCAACTTAAATAATCTTGAGCTTGCCTTCGAACGTTCTCGTTATTTTAAATTCTATTATTTCATAAATTGTTAATGTGGATTTGCTTGTGGTTGTGCTAATTTCGTGAAAGGTTCGATCCAGATAAGTACGTAAGAGTTCTACTCAAATGAAATTAACGAATTTCCTAAAGTTCAAATGACGAGTTTGATTACGCGCGAGAACTCGGTTTTTTTGGCCGCTCGGCCCCTCTTTTAAAATTGAAAACCAAATCATTTTTAAAGCCCTAATTTTTATTTTATAACAAATATATTATTTGCTTAAAAAAATATTTAATTTTGAAAACCCTAAGCCTAGTCTACATCAGAAGAATTGTTTATGGAAGCTTAGCTCAAGAACGGCTAAATTTAATAATATTAACCCTAACCCTAGTAACTTGAATTCAAAATTTGATTTTTTTTCCTTAGCTACGGTCACCTAGAAAGTTTTTTCTAGATATGGGTTTACTATAAATGACATAAGGTAGTTAAAAACACCTTAAACCTTCCAATTTGGGTGATTTCATGACTCCTATAAGCATGTTCAATTAACCGCCTTTCAATCTATGCCGCCTTTCAATCTATGCCGCCTTTCAATCTATGTCGCTTATCAAATTGACCCCTTTTAGTTGAACATATCCACTAACGGAGCCTTAAAATAATCCTTAGGGAACTCACATGCTCAATTTTCATCGGAATGGTCAGCTGACAGGAAGCTCATGTCCCAAAACTATATATTTTGGGTTTCTTTTAGAATTTTCTAATCCGATTTACTATGGGAAATTTACATGTATTATTGAGTGGTATATGAATTGTGTTAGGCGTACGATTTGATATATTCCAAATGCAAACACCTATCATTTCTTCTCTATGTGGCCCTTTTTTTACAACGACCATCTAGCTTTGCCTATGAGTGTAGCTCTATTTGGGTGAACCACGTAATTTCCTTTGTTAAGTGTGATTCTATGTTTCTATTATATTTCTCTCTTTGATCAATTACCTACAACACAATTCATTATTATTTTGTTTAATTGAGGAGTTAAATCCAAACTGAAGATGTCTTAAGTTAGTGTTTTGTATGCATGCAATTATTAATATTTTTGTTCTAATTTGTTTGTGTTCAAAATTCTTATAGTACTAACCATAAGAATCGTAGTTGTGGGAAGGCCGGTCTATTAATTACACAAGGCCACGTAAATTTTCCCATGTGAGACCATATTAAGAACACGCGACTATCTTTGGCCTCCAATTCATGAACTTTCATTTTGGGTGTAAGTGGGGCATATTTATTAACATTTTTGTTCTATTTTTTAATGTTAATATTCTTGTACAAGAAGGGGAGCCTTGGCGCACCGGTTGAGGTGTTGTCGTGTGACCTTGAGGTCACGGGTTCGAGTCCTGAAAGCAGACTCTTACAAAAATGTAGGGTAAGGCTTGCCTAAATTACACCTTTGTGGTGAGACCCTTCCCCGGACCCTCACTGTGCGGGGATGCTTCATTCACTGGGCTGACCTAATATTCTTGTACTACTAACTGTTAGAATCTAACAATCCAACCAAAACTAATAGGTTGTAATAGGGGGGTGGTCTATATTAAGGGCGTAAGGCCGCATATAATTCCTCATGTGGGGGATGTAGGATCATATTTATAGCAGGATCCCTCACGTATAGAGGATCTTTGGTCTCTAACACGTGAACTTTTCGTGAGAGTCGGCCATTGGGCTTACTCTGCTTAGATACTATGTCAAAATCTGAGCATCCAAACCAAAACATATTGGTCGCAGGGTGGAGGGGCTCTGGATCTACATCAAATGCATAAATGCTGTATTAATTTCCCAATGTCTAAGGATATTCTCAACACTGACTTCATTTTTGTTGCCAAATTTACGCCCACCATGATTTACTATTTTTTGTTGCAGGCAAAAAAGGCCAGGGATAGAGTAGATAGTCATTCCATCCCAATAGATTTGGTAACATAACAACGAGGCAGATGCAGTTGCGCTCAGGGATATGCAATAAAAGTTTTGGGAACAGAAAAATAGCTTTTCTGAATGTAGCATCGCAACACAATCTTGCAAATGAAATCCTAAATTTGGTGAAATTATGCTTAGAATTTTCGAATTAAAGAGACAATATGCATCACCTGCTTCCTCCGAATCATAGAAGCATTTGAGCGTCCTCGGTGAAACTCTGTCTCCGCCATTGTAAGAAAACCCTAGGGCGTGCGCGAACCCTAGGGCGGCGGATTCCACTCCGTGAAGAAGGAAGGATTGAATCGCCGCTCAGTTGATGGAGTGGATTGAAATCCATGTCCCTTGTGAAGTGATGCGGAGGAAGTTCCCGTAGACGAAAGCTTGCAGCGCAGGCGGGAAAAGTTGGAAGATGGGCATGCATCTTTAGAATCAGATCCTCTCCACAAATGGGAATAATTTTTGGGTTTTAGATCTCATCACCAATAATAAATGGAGAAAAAAATAAACAAGTACACAGTCGATTAGACGACGATCGAGATTGATCCAATGACAAGATCGCAACTCGTGCTCCTTCATCTGAAAATTGGCAGTAAACATTTCAGATTTTTAAAAGCTGATCACATCAGTTCATTAATCCCATTTTTTCATATTTTTGTTATTCAAAAAATTATACATCATTAAATCATGTGAGAATGAATCTACACTATGAAATGGAGCTCCATTTAGATCTCAAATGAAGAGGATCCTGATCCGCATCTTTAGTCGTGCTGCGGGTGCAAATAATTAAACTATTTTCAATTATATAGAGAGAGCATTCATAGGAGTACACTCATTTTGACTAGGATAAGTATTCTCTTCATTTGGGAACTCAAATGGAGGTACATTTTATGGTGTAGATGCATTTACAAATCATCTAATGGTGTAGATTTTTTTATTAAAACAAAATTAATCAAGGATGGGACTAGTAAACTCGTTGAATCGGCAAAAATACATGGACCGTGAAATGGATACTATCAGGGACGGACCCACCTTGGGGCGAGTGCCCACACTCGTTTTTTCTTTAAAAAAATATAATAGTATTTGTCATGTTTTAAACCGTAGCAAATACTCTATTTTTAAAAAAATTAAGATTATTAGCCATGATTTAAATCATGGCTAATACCCTATTTTTAAAAAAAGTACATATATTAGCCACGGCTTAAACTATAAATGTGGCTAATACCTTGTTTTTTTAAAAAAAAATTAGCAGTATTAGCCACGGTCTAAACCGTGGCTAATATCATTGTTGCGGACTAACTCGATGCCCCGGTCGGGTCGGATTTGTTCGAACCGTCTTAACTCGCGAGACGGTCGAGCGCGCACACAGTCAATGAAGGTAGAAAATTGACACAAGATGTGATGACGTGGAAGACCCCCTTAAATGGGTAAAAAACCACGTGATCGGGGTTGTGCCGATCAAATTCCACTAGATTCCGGTGATTACAGTATGTTGGAGAATCGGGGCGACAGGCCGCTCCCGTTACAACTTGGGGGAGAGAGGGACTACGGCTCCCGATGGGCAACAGACTGCGCCGCGGGAGTAACTTGGGTGTTGAAATGCGGGGGATGACCCTTGTGCTCTGGCGCATGCGGTCGCGCACACTTGCTAGCGACGGTCGCCTTCTTCCTCTGGCTTTCTCTGGAGACTTAGACATTTCCCTGCTGGTGGTGTGCTGGTGGAGCGCTGGTGGCCGCTGGTGGCCGCCGTGGTTCACGGCGACAGGAGGCCGACTCGAGGGAGGAGGCAGGCGAGCTCTCTCCTCAGGAAGAAGAAGGCAACTCCGGGCGGAGAAAAAGGTGAAGAATGAAGAGTCCCTTGGGTCCCTTTTATAGCCTCCGGTGGAGCATCATGGCGGGCTCCACCACTCAAGTAGTGGGTTAGTGGGTGGTTACCCTCTTGATCGGACGTCGAGGAGAGCCTCCCCTTGATCGGACGGTGGGGAGATTGTCCACGGCGATGGGCGGCCATGGCGGCGGTGGCTGGCGGGGGTCGGCGGCGACCGTCGGCGACCGGCCGGCGACCGGCGGCGGGCGGGCAGCGGCGGCGGGGTCGGTGGCGGGCGCCCAACGGCAGGCGGGCGGCGGGTGGCGGTGGCAAGCGGCGGACGGCGGCGGCGGCGACCGGCGACGGGCGGCGGCGGCGGCGACCGGCGACGGGCGGCGGCGGCGGCGACCGGCGACGGGCGGCGGCGGCGGCGACCGGCGACGGGCGGCGGCGGCGGCGACCGGCGACGACCGGCGACGGGCGGCGGCGGCCGGCGGCGGTTTCCCCTTAAAGGGGGTGTTTTGGCGTGAGAGAGAGAGAGTGGGCCCCACCCCCCATGTTCTCCTCATCATGGGAGGTGGGGTTGACTAGTCAATCCCATGATCTCCCATTTTGGGGGAGATCATGGGGGAAACTCCCTTACAAATCATGGTGAAGCCCATCAATTGCCCCCCAAATCTCTGCTATCCGAGAGCAAAGTGAGCGAGAGAGGAGAGATTTCCCCCGCTTCTTGCTGTCACGACGGTTTCTGGTGAGAAGGCTGAGGCAGTGGCGGCGGCCAGTGCTTCCAAGGTATTCGGAGGGAGGCCCGACAAATGATGACGACGCACTGATGCGCGAAGGCTGGGGCGTCCATGCCGCTTGCGGGCGCAGGCCGCGCGTGAAGGCTGCGCTTGCCGGCGGCGTGCGCCGCGCAGGCCGGCCTCGCGCGCGGGCAGCGCGCGGGCCGTACGCGGCCCTGGCCGCGCGCGCGAGCAGGCCGCGTGCGCGAGCAGGCCGCGCGCGCGAGCACTGGATACTGTCAATTTTACTCTAAAAAAAGGATACTACTCCTTTTGAATATGTTCTCATCAAAAAGTAAACCAATACCAATTTTTTTTGCCGCCATATTCATTCAGTTAAGGCCACACCTGTGAGTTCTCACGTGTTTTGACGGGTGTCTCTCTCCCCGTGGGACCCTAAGTGGGGTTTGGAGACCAATTCCAGAGCAATGGGGATTGAAGAGAGTGGAGCTTCAAGCTTGGCGTGGGGGAGGGGCAGGGGGGTGTTCTCCAAACAACCCTTAAGTAGACGTGGCGGGAATTTTCATAAGGTGTTTCTCCTCTGCACGTTTTTATTAATCATAAGCCTTCTAACATTTATGGTGCAAGGAAGCATGCCCAAGCTTCCAATTCATTGCACTGGACATACCCATTTTTGTTCGAATGTTGACCTAAGCCGGTCTGTCAATGAGTTGAAGTGGAGCCTTCAAATCAAGCCGCAAGCTGGCTGTCTACCTCCTCTTGTCCCTCATGTGTAGGTTTACATAGACCAAAATCCTCAAAATCGGCCCTATTCCACCTACAAGTCGGCTGCCCTTCGTCAATAATGCTATTTTTTCACGAAAAATATATGTTTGACGCATAACATCCCTTCTCCATCATCTGTGTTACAAAAAAAGGAGAAAAATTGTTGTTCTATCATTAGAGTTTTTTTGTAGGATGAATGTTAGGAAAGGGAAGAATGGTTGACTTCAAAATTACTTTAGAAACTATAAATATGATTAAGCATGAAAGGGAAAGAGGAAAAAAATCCAAAAACCCTAATCTAGGATTATCGGCCCGACGCACTCCGCGCAATATTTTCACATAGGAACATAGGGGAGTTGATAGGGAGGAATCACCTTGCGATTGAGGGAAAAAACTTGTAACGAACGGACACTTAGGGCCCCCGTTCAGTTACTTGGAATTGGAATTGGGGTTGTGCAATTCCAATTCCAGTGTTCTGATGTAAGGAATTTCCGCACAATTGGAATTGGACCGGTCCAATTCCACGGAATTCGATTTTGTACTATGGCCAGTTATTAGGGGTAAAGGTCGATATTCCATGGAATTCTGTTTTGTACTATGCTCGTCGTTGTCTGATCCCACCACTGTCGCCCAATCTCGTTGTCGTCGCCCAATGTCCTTGTCATCACCCGATCTCATCGTCGTCGCCCCGATCTCGTCGTCGTTTCCCGATCTTGCCATCGTCGCCTTATCTTGTCATCGCCTGGACAAGTCAATTTTGTCACCGTCTATTTGGCCATCCATCTCTTTTTTCGTTGGCATCCCAACTGCCATTAATCAATCTGGAGATGAATGGATTGATGTTATTGGGCTACAGTTGGGCGTTAAATTTTTAATAGGGGTTTTCATTTTTTATACCATCATCTGAATACGTTTATTGGGATATTGCAATGCTTTCCTTTCAAGAATTGGTCTTTTACAAGATATCAGTATCACGTTTTCCTACTTTGTATGATGTTTTTTCAACAAACTTATCATAATTAATTGTTGGTTACCTAATGTTGATTTATCTGACATTGTGTTCTTATTTTTTTAATCAACTTCTATATTTTTCAGGAGATCATAAAGGCATATTCACCTTTATCATTAGACTTTGTTGCAATAAAGTTGTCCTGATTAACTTCAGACACCAACTTCAAATTATCGTCATCGGGATCATGCAGTCATGAGAAAAAAACAATTTCAAACCAATTCTAATTCTAGAAAATCATCCTACAAGTGAATAACCACATTGAAATTAAAACTAATTTCAATTTTGAATTCCAATTATGCAATTCCGAATTCTGTGATCCAAATGGTCCCTATGAAGAGAATCAACAATCTATAATTGGAAGTTATGGTCAAATTCCAATAAAGATGGCTTCCAAATCTAATTTTAGGATCTCAATTCTATCCAAATAAACGAACACTTTGGCTCGTTTGTTTGTGTAGAAATGGAGAAAGCCAACCTTGTATATATGTCCACTTGGTACAAATACAAAGAATGAGTACATATATATAGATGAGAGAAAGAGGGAGAAAAGTCCTATACACAATGTGGGACTAAAAAGAGGAGAGAAAAACAATAAATGCTATACAAATGGGCCTAGTTTAAGTGGGCTTTTCCAACACTCCCCCGCAAGCTGGAGCGTATAGGTCATATGCACCCAGCTTGGACAAACACTGGTAGAACAGGGTGCTTGATAAGGCCTTTGTGAGGATGTCGGCAACTTGATCAGTTCCTGGAACATGCTTCAATTCAAGTTTCTTCAATTGAACCTTCTCACGAACAAAGTGACAGTCAACCTCGATATGTTTTGTGCGCTTATGAAACACTGGATTCTTTGCGATGTGTATGGCGGCTTGACTATCACAAAATAGAACAGCAGAGGAGGGGAGTTTTACTCCCAGGTCAGTAAGGAGACTTTCAAGCCATGTGAGTTCTGAGACAACCGAGGCCATCGATTGGTATTCAGCTTCTACAGAGGAACGGGCTACCACAGCATGTTTCTTACTCTTCCATGTAATAAGATGACCACCAAAATAAGTACAGAACCCACTAGTTGACCTTCGATCGTCCAGAGAACCCGCATAGTTGGCATCAGAATAGGCAACCAATGCGGGAGCAGAGTCAGAGGTTTTGTAAACCAGCCCTTGACCCGGAGCTCCCTTAAGGTATCGAAGAATCCGTTCAACCGCTTGAAGATGAGAAGCCCGGGGGGCATGCATGAACCGACTGACAACCCCAACTGCAAATGATATATCCGGCCTCGTGACTGTTAGATAGATCAACTTTCCCACAAGGCGTCGATAGTATTCCGGGTTCGGAAGCAGCAAATCGTCATCCGAAGCATGAGCGCATAGTTTGTGATTTGCCTCCATCGGGGTACAAGCTGGCTTGCAACCAGACTGACCAGCATCTTTGAGAAGATCGAGACAGTACTTTCATTGGGAGAGCACCAACCCGTCCGGTCGTCGGGCAATCTCGAGACCCAGGAAGTAGCGAAGTTTCCCCAGGTCTTTAGTTTGAAAAACAGTGCTCAGATGTTGTTTGACATCTTGAATCCCCTTTGAGTCATCCCCAGTGAGAAGGATGTCATCAACATAGACCAACAGAAGGACGGTGCCAGTGGCCCGGTGTCGGGTAAAAAGGGAGAAATCTGCAGAACTCCGAGTGAATCCCATGTCTCGAACCACCTTGCTAAACTTGTCAAACCACGCCCGAGGGGACTGTTTGAGACCATAAATTGACTTTTTGAGAAGACATACCCGAGACTCCCCCGTGGTCTCAAACCTGGGCGGTTGGTGCATGTAGACGGTTTCCTGAAGGTCACCATTTAAAAAAGCGTTCTTGATGTCGAGCTGATGAAGGGGCCAGTGGCGGTGCACCGCGACGGAGAGAAGAACGCGAACAGTGTTGAGCTTGGCCATCGGAGAGAAGGTTTCCTCATAATCGAGGCCCTCCTGTTGTGTGAAGCCATGGGCCACAAGACGGGCCTTCAGACGGGCAATAGTGCCATCCGGAGCATGCTTGATGACGAAAACCCATTTACACCCAACAGGGTGCTGACCGGGAGGTAAGGGAACCAAGTCCCAGGTCTGGTTGGCCCAGAGGGCCGTCATTTCTTCGTCCATGGCAGCCCGCCAGCCAGGATGGTGAAGCGCCTCCTGCAAAGAGTTAGGGACCGAAACAGAGGATAATGAGGTGGCAAAGTGAAGATGAGAGGGAGAGAGGCGATGTAGAGAGACGTAGTTCGCCATTGGATGAGCGGTAGAGACGGGAGCCGGAGCAGCAGGGAGCAGAGCACCAGAGGGCGAAGCCGACTGCAGAGGGGCTACGGGATGAGGAGAGCGACGAGAGTAGACCCGGATAACCGGGGGTGGTGGACGGACAGGAGGTAAAGAAGGCAGAGTGGATGAGGAGTGAGGAGCAGGAATGATAGGACGAACGACGGGAGCTGGACTCAGAGCGTCATCGAGAGCAGAGAAGAAGGGAATATCTTCACGAAAAGTCACGTCAGCCAAGACAGTAACCTTGCGGGTAGCAGGCGAATAACAGACATAACCCTTCTGAGTGCGCGAGTACCCCACAAAGATATGCTTGGTGGCACGAGGGTCCAATTTGTCTGTGGAGGGACCGAGGTGGTGAACGTAGCAGGTACACCCAAACACCCGGGGAGGAACGGGAAAAGATGGAGCTGTGGGAAAGAGGAGGCTGAAGGGAGTAGCATACTGGAGGACGGAAGACGGGAGACGGTTGATGAGGAAGCAAGCCGTGGAGAGCGCGTAGTTCCAGTATGGTTTGGGAACCTGCATTTGAAGCATAAGGGAGCGAGCGACATCAAGAAGGTGACGATTCTTGCGCTCGGCGACCCCATTCTGTTGTGGAGTGTATGGACACGAGGTTTGGTGAAGAATGCCGAACTCAGAGCAGAGAGTGGCAAAGGTATGGCTGGTGTACTCCCGCGCATTGTCAGTACGAAATAGTGCGAATAGGCGCAGAGAACTGAGTGCGATTCTCAAGTATGAAGGCCCGGAATACGCGGGGAAGTTCAGAGCGATCCCGAAGGAGATATAACCACGTCATGCGAGAGTAATCATCAATAAAAGTAACAAAATACCGATAGCCAGAAATACTAGTAAATTTATATGGACCCCATATATCGGAGTGAACTAAAATAAAAGGAGCGGAGCTCCGAGTACAATGAGGAGGAAATGATGAACGGGGCTGTTTGCCCAAAATACATGTGTCGCAGCGAAAAGCAGGGAGAGTAACATCAGGAAGAGCCTTCCGGAGGACTGGAAGAGGAGCATGTCCCAGACGGCGATGTCAATCCGAAGAGGAGATAGAGGCGAGGACAGTGGGAGAGTCGTCAAGAAGATAGAGCCCATTCTGCAGCCATCCTCTACCAATGATAGTCCGCGTCTGCTGATCCTGTATGAGAAAAGAAGAAGAAGTAAATGTCACGGAATAATTAGAATCAGTAGTAAGGCGACCAACAGAGAGTAAATTGAAAGGAGAGCCCGGAACATGTAGAGCCGAGCGCAGGAGGAGAGAAGAGGTGAGAGAAATATCAGCACATCCAAAGACTGGAACTGATGCCCCATTAGCGACAGTAATGTACTTCGGGTGAGGTGAAGACAAGTACTGAGGTGGCCTAACAGAGGTGATATGATGAGTGGCACCAGAATCAAGGATCCAGCGCGTGTCAGAGGATAGGCAGGCGATACCTTCATTGGAGATAGAGGCAGCAGAGGCAACCGAGGCAGGCGGACGGCTGAGCAAGCCATGAAGATGCTGGAGCTGAAGACGAACCTCGTCGAGATCAGTACGAGAGGAGGCAGAGTCGGTAGTAGCAGCAGAGGCCTGTGGACGAGGAGGTCGGCCATGTTTGCGATAGCATGTGGCCTCAAGATGGCCATCTTTACCGCAGAACGAGCATTTAAGCCTAGACCGGCCACCGCGACCCCGACCGCGAGAGTCAGAGCGGCCACCACGGGCAGAAGGGGGAAGAGGCAATAAGGGAGCTGGTGCCTGTTGAACAAGGGCCAGAGAAGGAAGACCGGGAACATCCGGAGGCGGTGAGACTTTGAGAAGCATTGAGCACACATCGGAAAAAGATGGTGTAACGGTAGAGGAGAGGATGTGAGCCCGGACACTGTGAAGATGAGGAGGAACCCGGACCATCATCATGGCGATACCCACAGCTTCCTTTTGGGTACGTTGAGCAGCGAGATCCAAAGTGAGAGGCTGATGGTGGATCCAAGCCTCAACCAGAGACCGGGCCTGAGCAACAAAGGACGTCAGGTCGGTTGCGCCACTGCTATCAAGGGCCTAGAGAGCAGTGATGATATCATATAGATGGTGGAGACTATCCTTGCCAGAGTAGAGGGTGTGGAGCTCGTCCCACATGCCTTTGGCCGTCTCATGATACATGGTCAGGCGATAAGATTCGCCATCAAGAGAGTTGAGAAGCCAAGTCTGCACACGCCCATCATTGCGTAACCATTCCTCAGTAGGGACACCAATAACGGTCTGAGTCAGGTGATGAAGAAATCCTTTTGACTGAAGGACACGGCGAACCGAGTGTGCCCATTCCACAAAGTTCTTCTTGCCAGTGAGCGAAATTGTAGTGATCCGAAGCTCGTCGCGGACTTCCGGGATAGAGGTCGGGCGTTCAGGAGGAGGAACAGCCGTCCCGACTGAGTCTGCAGACGTAGACATGGGGGCGACCTGGAAGAGGTCGCGGCGAGCTGGAGGAGGTCGCGGCGAGCTGGAGGAGACCGCGGCGGACTGGAGGCAGCAGCTAGAGGAAGCGGAAGACTGCGGACTGGATGAGGTCGCGGCGAGCTGGAGGAGACCGCGGCGGACTGGCGAGCTGGCGGGCTGGAGGAGACCGCGGCGGACTGGCGAGCTGGCGGGCTGGATCAGATCGCGGCGGGCTGGATCAGACCGCGGCTGACTGGTGCGAGCTGAGAAGAGAGGACAAGCCGGGGCTGACTGGCGAGCTGGCGGGCTGGAGGAGACCGCGGCGGACTGGCGAGCTGGCGGGCTGGATCAGAAGAAGACCGATGGATTGGCGAGCTGGCGGACTGGCGAGCGGCGGACGCTGCGCTTACGGCGGACGAAGGAGACCAAGAAGAGGAGGCGAATACTGAGTTCGCAGCGGACAAAAGAAGACCGATGGATTGAGGTCGCCGAGGTCGCGTCGGACAGAAGGAGGCCGCAGCGGACAAGGGGAAGCAGTGGACCCCACAGGATGGCTATAAAGAGGGGGCCAGAGGAGGAAGGAAGAGGGGGGAAAAGAAGTGGATCCACGGGAGGAGAGGAAGCGGACTGGACAAGGGAGGCCGCAGGAGAGAAGCGACTAGAAGGTGCGGACACACACACGCAGGCCGCAGAGATCGCAGGCCGCAGGGCGGACAGAAGAGGGAGTCCGCAGGAGTCCGGAACCTGCCTCTGATACCATGTAGAAATGGAGAAAGTCAACCTTGTATATATGTCCACTTGGTACAAATACAAAGAATGAGTACATATATATAGATGAGAGAAAGAGGGAGAAAATTCCTATACACAATGTGAGACTAAAGAGAGGAGAGAAAGACAATAAATGCTATACAAATGGGCCTAGTTTAAGTGGGCTTTTCCAACAGTTTGGATGGATTTGAAATTGGATATTGGAATTAAGATCAATTCCAATTCTTCTCGGGATTAGAATTGGTTTAATTCTAAGGCTCTGTTTGGCGCGGCGATTTGGGCACAGTGGGCCGCGGTTGTTTCCACTGCCCCGCCAAACAGGAATATCAAGCCTAGCATAGTGAACCGCCACCGCCGTGAAATTGTGAAATTCCCGCGATTTGGAGTCGTGAAAAAATTCCACAACTCCAAATCGCGGGCTGCAATTCACGAAATTCCTCTGCAACTCTCCTTTGATGCCTCCGGCAATCACGGAACTCTTCGACGCCTCCAACAATATTTTTCTTCCGCAACAGAGGAGTCGGACAACAGAATCTGCCAGAGGAGTTGGCCCGGTGCGACATCCCGTCGGAGCTCCACGTCGGCGTCACTCTCGCCCATCTTGCTCGTGAAGGGGCCACAACACCCGCCGAAGCTCCACGTCGGCATCACTCTTGCCCATCTTGTTTCTCCTTCGTAGCCATTAACGCTGATACCGGTGTTGAAGCCGGGAAAATCTCTATTCCAAAAATCAGATCAAGGCAGCCTAAGGTTACCAACTCAACGATTGGGCTCGACGGCTAGCAGGCTAAGGCATAGAAGTAGCCGAATATCTAACAGGACCCCAAGCACTATAGCAGGAAGGTCTCACCACGTACCCGAAAGCTTAGAATAAGCAACCCCTCCACAACCAAAAATGACCAAACAAGGTACAATTGAGACTAGATGGTAACTAAGTCGCGACGACTAAAGAGAATAGTCGCTAGGTCGCGGCCCGGTCTTTCTGAAAAAAGAATTTAAAGGCCCAGCTAATGTCCAAGAAAAAGAGCTTGCGAGATCTTGGCAAGATTTTCCAGTCCCTCTCCCCGTACCCCCGGGATCCTATTTATAAGGAAATTCAAAGAGAGGGGGGTCTTATTTATAAACTCACCCCTCGACGACTAGGCGACTTCCTGGAGGAGCTTGTACGGCTGGGCAAGTAGTCGGCCTAGTAGCCTACCAGGCAAGTATGCGAGGGGAGCTCGCCGTACTCGCTCAGGCCTTCTGCTGCCTGGCACATTGACTCTGACCTCTCTCTTGACTTGTTGACTTTGACTTCTGATGGTCTGGCTCTCGAGGGGTTCACCCTCGACGAATACGGGTTGTACAGACGGTCTTCCCAACTTACCGGCAGAAAAATTAACCTAATAAAATTAGTGCGAGAGAAAGGGGATGATGTGCAGCAGGTTCATTATCACCATGAACATATCATCATTATCAATCTCTATAATCCCTTCCAAACTATAGGAGATTGATTTTAGAAAAAAATGGGGTGAAACAAAGGGATAGTTCTCCGGCGAGCCGTCTCCTCCACTCTTCGAACTACACATATTGTTTTTTTGTGTGAGAATACAAAGATTGATTTTTAAATAAGGTTAAATGATAAAATAAAATTTCAAACAACACTGCAAACGCTGTTCTTTCAAACAGTTTCACAGATTCTGTCATCACTTTGCAAAACAGTCGATTATTCCACCACTGCTTCTCCAGTCGCCCCCCACAATGCCAAACAGAGCCTAATTATAGTGTTTGCCCAATTAATAGAATTGGATAATATTATGGAATTGATTACTTTTGTTATTTGTTTGTTAAATAAAATTTAATTTAAGAATTGGTATTTTTATCATTGACGATAAATAACCAAACATTATCTCACATATATTATGAAAAACTTAATATTCACTCATAATATATCACGAAGAACCTAACATTCTCTCAAATATATTGATATTAGTTATAACATAATGCATTCAATAGGACCTAACATTGTCAACTGGGCGGAGAATGCACGTCCGGTCAAAAAATGAACGCTCGTACGAAGAATGCGCACTATGGCAAAAATGCACGTCCGAGAAAAAATGTGCGCCCTGGCAAAAAAATGCTCGCTCGGGCACAAAATGCATACCTAGACGAAGAACTCGTGCCCTTGCCAAAAACTTGCGTATGAGCGAATAACGAGTGCCCGGGAGAAAATGTGCGCGCCTAGTAAAAATGCTTGTCAAGCAAAAAACGAGTCAGGCGAAAAAACGTGTGTTGGGTGAAAAAGTGTGCGTCCGGGCAAGAAACGCGTGCCCAAGCGAAAAAGTGCGCACCCATGTGAAAAATGTGCGCGCGTACGAAAAAATGTGCTCTGACAAAAACACGTGCTCGGGTGAAAATACCTATTAGTGATACACAAGCCCCGCACTTCCCCATTCTTTCTCCATTCTCGCAATGTCCCGTCTAACGACTTATGAAGAAGAGAGCGCCGGTTGTTTGAACTCAAACATGCCTCTGTTTGGGACGGCTCTGACAGTTGGAAAAGCTCTATTGCAAACACCAGAGTTGTTTTATATCTGTTTGAATGTTTAGCGTTTCAAAAATCGTGGAAGAAAAAAGTGTGTTTTAGCCTCTATTCTGGAATTTGCCGAGAGCCCGCATTTAGCGCTCTAAAATCGCGGCCAGGAAAATATTTTCCCAGTCGACGAGCGAGACCTGAATCTCCACCATCGAGCTTCTCGAAAGAAAGACTCATACTTTTGGAGGGAAACTTTCATAATGAAAAGAATGAACTCTTAATCTCACGTAGCTTAACACCACTCACGTGAGTGAGTAGCTAAATAAATTCATTTTTACTTATTTGTTCAAAGGAACATAAGAAAAAACTATAAAACACAAGTGCGCACGCACGCACCACATCGGACCAGATCCGGATTTCATGTTTGTGATTTGGGAAATAATTGAATTGTATTGTATTTTTTTGTACAAAATAGTTTTAACATTTTTAAATCTCATTTTCTTAAGTTGTGTCGACATACGTTGAAAAGATCTCGGCGCACCCGACTTGTGTCAACTAGAAGTTGTGTCTATAAGAATCCGACGCAACCACTCTGCGTCAACTTGCGTCGATAAGATCTTGACACATGCGTCAAAATGAACTCGGTCAACCTGCATTAGCTTGGGTAGCGTCGATTGGAACTCAAAGTGTGTCGACAGGATATCGACGCAACCTGCGTCGACTTGGCTCTATAGGTTGTGCGTAATTTTCTAACCGCTTTCTTCACATGTTTCTTGTCATTAATATTTTACGTTGGAACTCCAACGTTCACCTGTATGATTTAAACTTTCTGATTATAATCGTTCAAATTTATTATGTGATAAATTTCTTGTCGTTTTACGAGGCTCCTATACAAGAAATTTTTCAATTTGTTCTAAAAAGGCTCAAAAAAAACAGTTGCTCTTTTCTCTCTTACACTTGCGACGATCTTTTATGTGCTTCATTTTCTTCAGGTTTGTTTCATCAAGTGAGAGTTCAATTACTCTGTGCTTCTTTGGTGTCTGCGCACATCGGAGTTTCAGGTCTAGTCGGGTATTGTATCTTAGAGAAGTGAGCATCAGCTGAAAACCCCGTTAGAGGGTGGTGTAATTTCTTTAGGGCAATGACTACACGCTTTACCCAGACTCAATTCTAAATTATATACTATTCTGATTTTTATTTCTCACCTATATGCGTATTCGAAGTTTTATTATCATCTTGTTATGCAGATCAATTATTAGAGTTTTCAAAATTCGAAAAATATATAAAATACAAGATTAAATCAAAAAATATTCCAAATGATTCTAAGACTCCATTTGACATGATGTTTTTGCTTGTTGAGTTTGGACAAAAACGCTACCCCTATAGAATGTATGTTTAGCATGCCAATCGTTATGATTGCCACCAAAAAAATAAGCTAGTTTTGAAAATAAAAGAGAATGAAGTTATTTAGGTGAGGTGAGACATTCACGAACGACAACTCATTATCACCGCATTAACAACCACTGTCATGCCAAACAGAGCTTAAGCCCAACCTGTTGAATTTATATGATTGTTTGTTTTTTGTTAGTTAGTTAATTAATTTTATCTTCTACTGCCTAGTTTGTTTGTTATTTTCTTTTCATGTTAATATGTGAGCCTTCTCTACACCTATAAATATAAGGATGTAGTCTCGGTGTTATGTATGCATTGAGCCTCCTTTGTTTTCTTCCAAGAAACCATGTATGGAAATGTAATATAGTGGGATTGTTCTTGTTTTCTGCTCACGACGATATTTTGCACATCCTCTTCATCTACACGATGATATTACACTTTGGCCTGATCTCCATGATTTAGATTATTATCATGGTATATGAGCAATGCGATTCTCCTGAAGTCGTCTCTCATCAATGGTCCATGGCTCCATCGATCCCACATGCGCTGATTCTATAGAACTCTAATTCCCCGAATATGGTTCTCGTTAATCAGGTACTAATCGGAACTGCGAATTATATTCCATTGAATAGATCCATAGAGATCGCCTTATCTTGCAAAAAGAAACTATGGTTTGTTGATAGCACTTTGACAAAACTGAACCTCAACTATCCTTACTTACCACAATGGAAACAAGTAAACAATATGATCATTTATTGGCTTCTCAATGTTGTAGTGAAGGACAATGGTAAATCCACTATTCAGAACAATATTGTTGTAATTATGTGGTCAAATCTGTTTTGTCATTTCGCCAACAATGCAAGCTCCCACATCTATGGCCTTTGAAAGGCAATTTATTTTTTAATCAGGATAATCCCAGCATTAAGATGTATTATACAAAAATCAAACCATTATGGGATGAACTTGAAGCAATCACTATCATTCCAGTCTAAAAATCAGTCATTCATTGTGAGGTAGGTAGCGAGTGCCTGGGAAGAACAATTAGAGGAACAAAAGATAATGCAATTCTTGATGGGTCTGAATGACATCATCAAGCCTATGTGTAGTTAAATCCTTCTAATGAAAACCATACCTTACATTGAAGATGTTTATTCCATGATCCAACATGAGGAGAGACAAATGGCCATCTCTCACATAACTCCAATTGAAGACATGACTACTGCTCTATATCCTGGTTCTAATTCTAACACTCAACCGACTTGGAACACTGGATCTGGAAGCAATCAACAACACTAGAATACATCAATGAAAAAGAATTTGTGCTGTGAACACTGCAAAATGATTGGTCATATCAAGGCGAAATGCTGCAAACTCCATGATCACTCACCTAACCACAAAGGCAAAGGGAAACATTCCAATAATGACAAGAATTCAAAATTTTAGGGAAATAATGTTGAACTCATTCAAGGTCGATATCTTCTTGAGGACAAACATAGAACAAATACACCAGATCAACACATTGATTCTCATCGAATGATTACATCATAAACCTCATTTATTCAAGGTAAGATTACTCAAATCCTTAAATTACTGAATCAATAAAAGAATACTATCGCTGATTCTTTTTTGCATTTGGCAGGTATCCGCTATTGTTTTTCATCTCATCATCAAACTGTTGTTTGGATTATTGATAGCGGTGCCACAGACCACATTACTCACTCATTTACTCTCCTTCGTAACCATAAACAAATATCAACACCCGCTCAGGTGCATTTACCTGATGGATCATATACTTCCATTACTTGTATTGGGACAGTTTTCTTAACAACAAATATTACTCTGCATAAATCCTTATTTGCTACTCATTTTAGACAAAATCTCATTTCAGTTAGGAAGTTATCTTTTGACTGTAAGAAACTTATCCCATTTGGTTTAATCTCTTGTATAATGCAAGACCTTTTGAAGAAGAATGATGTTTGCATTGGAAAAGAATTTTGCAGACTATACTACTTCCAGAAAAATGATATAAAGAGACTAAGAGAGTGTATAATCCTCCTCAGATTAACAACACCACCACTGAGTGTATAGATGCATTCTATGACATCATAGATTGGGTCAAATACCTACTTGCAAGCTAAAGCAGCTTTCCCCTTATATTTCTGATTTATATTCTATTGAACATTTTGATTGTACTATTTGCCCTTTGGCAAAACAATCTCGTTTGCCTTTTGAAAAAGAATTTGTGTTGTGAACACTGCAAAATGATTGGTCATATCAAGGCGAAATGCAGCAAACTCCATGATCACTCACCTAACCACAAAGGCAAAGGGAAACATTCCAATAACGACAAGAATTCAAAATTTTAGGGAAATAATGTTGAACTCATTCAAGGTCGAAATCTTCTTGAGAACAAACATAGAACAAATACACCAGATCAACACACTGATGCTCATCGAATGATTACATCATAAACCTCATTTATTCAAGGTAAGATTACTCAAATCCTTAAATTACTGAATCAATAAAAGAATACTATCGCTGATTCTTTTTTGCATTTGGCAGGTATCCGCTATTGTTTTTCATCTCATCATCAAACTTTTGTTTGGATTATTGATAGCGGTGTCACAGACTACATTACTCACTCATTTACTTTCCTTCGTAACCATAAACAAATATCAACACCCGCTCAAGTGCATTTACCTGATGGATCATATACTTCCATTACTTGTATTGGGACAGTTTTCTTAACAACAAATATTACTCTGCAGAAAGCCTTATTTGCTACTCATTTTAGACAAAATCTCATTTCAGTTAGCAGGTTATCTTTTGACTGTAAGAAACTTATCCCATTTGGTCTAATCTCTTGTATAATGCAGGACCCTTTGAAGAAGAATGATGTTTGCATTGGAAAAGAATTTGGCATACTATACTACTTCCAGAAATATGATATAAAGAGACTAAGAGAGTGTATAATCCTCCTCAGATTAACAACACCACCACTGAGTGTATAGATGCATTCTATGACATCATAGATTGGGTCAAATACCTACTTGCAAGCTAAAGCAGCTTTCCCCTTATATTTCTAATTTATATTCTATTGAACATTTTGATTGTACTATTTGCCCTTTGGCAAAACAATCTCGTTTACCTTTTGATAAAGGTTTACAATTTCTAAACATGCTTTTGATCTAATGCATTGTGATACCTGGGGACCATACGAAGTCCCAACTCATCAGGAATTTAATTATTTTATAGCTATTGTTGATGATCATACCAGAACGACATGGACTTATCTAATGAGATCTAAAAATCAAGTACCATATCTCTCGAAATCCTTTCTACAATTTGTTCAAACTCAATTTGATGTTGCAATCAGGATTTGTAGAACTGATAATGCCTCATAATTCATGAATCAATCGTGAAGACTATATTCCCTGAAAATGGAATTGAACACCAACATAGCTGCATCTATACCCCGCAACATAACGGTATGTCTGAGCATAAATATATGTAACACCCCAAATCTCACGATTGAGTGCAGGTTGGGCAACACGGCCTGGGACACGGGCGTGTCCCAAGCTGTGTCCTGCTCTGTGCACTCGAGTGGGATGGAGTGAGTCTCGAGTGGGTCTCGGGTGTGTTTCGAGTGAGGCACACGACCTGGGACACGGGCGTGTCTTAGGTCGTGTCCTCCTCTAGGTCGACGAACTCCACTCGACGAAATGCACTCTACGATTCTCGAGAGGCAAGTCGAGTTGGGGAAATGGCTTATGACACGGGGGTGTCAAAGGTCGTGTCCTTCTATGTTTGTGGCCAGGGCTGTGAACACGGGCTGGACACGGGCGTGTCCAAAGCGGTGTCAGGGCAAATGGCATGTGACACGGGCGTGTCACATGGCGCTGTCCTGGTCGGGTTAAGTTGGTTCCTTTGCCGCTTAAGGAACACGACCTGTGACACGGGCGTGACACAAGACGTGTCAGCCCAAGAAAATGCTTTTTTGGGCAAATTGTGGTCGTTGATTGTAACAACCTCATCCGTTCATATAATATATACTAGAAGGTCCGGTCGGGGCCCCACATCATATACCACAAAAGAGGCGGTGACGTCACAGTATGATACCAGAGTAGCGCAGCGCACCCTAACACATTGCATTCTAGCGGAAGCCTATAACACTACACATGAACTCCACACCTGAATGTCCAACATATAAAACCCCCATAGTTTATACATCATAGAAATGTCTTACAACACACATAAACAGTTGGCCTTATGGCCTTACAGAGCTTTCAAACAGTGGCCCCAAACATTGGCACGCAGATCAGACACATCAAAAGAAAACATAACACTTTCATTTCTTTTAACCTTCGAGGGCTAGCAACAGCAGCATCAAATGCAGCAGGGACTTCAACCCTTATGCGTCCCGCTCGGCTCTCCAGCACCTACATAGGGACATTCCACCCAAGGGGGGCAAACAGAGGCAACGGTCAGCATTCAGCTGACCAAATTATAACGACCCTACCCCTTTGTCGGGGCAGCGGTATTCTTCCCTGCAGGCATAGCATATCAAAGCATGTATGATATATATATATATATCATATAATGTGCTTTCACGCACACATGTCATCACAACCATCAGTCACCCGGCCCGACAGTCCGTGCACTCAGGGCACATTCTTGGTGTACTGGCAAACCAATTGCCCACCACCGTATCAGGGTCACAGCCCAACGGTAACTCACCTGCACATTTACTCCATGGCGTGCAGCCGAAGTTTTAGTCTTAGTGAACCGGGACTGGCCCGTAGCCCCCCATTGTATCACGACGCTTAGGCCTAAGACTCTTGTTATGCGCTCCAACAGACCGCACCATCTAGTCTCACGTCGGACGGACATAACGCAGGTCGGATCCTCCACCCCCCGTTGCTCAAATCACCTTGCCATAACCGAGTACAGCGTACTCGTGGCTAAATAAAGGCGCGGGTAGGTCTCATCGATCCTGTTCTGGCATTCAAGCATGGGCATAACTCTAATGTAACAACCCCATCCGTTCATATGGTATATTCTAGAAGGTCCGGCCGGGGCCCCACAGTATATATCACAAAACAGGCGGTGAAGGTACATGATGATATCAGAGTAGCGCATCGCACCTATCACAAATCATTCTAGCGGAAGCCTAGACTACAACTGGAACTCCTCATGAATGTCCAAACATAAAACTCCACATTTTATACCATATAGGAATGTCGTACAACAAGTGAAAAGAGTTGGCCTTATGGCCTTACATGGTTATCAAACAGTGGCCTAAACAAATTAGCGCGCATGCCGGCCACAATCAAAGAAAATACACAACATAAAACATAGCCTTCGAGGGCTAACAACAGTAGCAGCAACACCAGCAGGAACATCAACCTCTATGCGTCCCGCTCGGCTCTCCAGCACCTGTATAGGGACAATCCATCCAACGGTGGCAAACAAAAGCAACGGTCAGCGTTCAGCTGACCAAATTATAACGACTCAACCCCTTCTCTCGGGGCAGCGGTATTCTTCCCTGCAGGCATATCAAATCACAAGTATGACAATATATCATCAACATGTGCTTTCACGCACACAAGCCATCACAACCGTTCGCCATCCAGCCCAACGGTCCGTGCACTCAGGGCACATTCTTGGTGTTCTGGCAAAACTCTTGCCCACCACCGTATCAGGGTCACAACCCAACGGTAAATCTCTTGAGCATTTACTCCATGGCGTGCAGCCGGAGTTAGTCTTCCTACACCGGGATGGCCCGTAGCCCCCCATTGTGTCATGGCGCGCAGGCCGAAGACTCTTGCTATGCGCTCCAACAGACCGCACCTTTTGGTCTCACGTCAGACGGACATAGCGCAGGTCGGATCCTCCACCCCCCGTTGCTCAAATCGCCTTGCCTTCTCCGAGTACAGCGTACTCATGGCTATATCAAAGGCGCGGGTCGGTCTCACCAATCCTGTTCTTGGCATTCAAGCCTGGTTATTTTGTGATACCCATTTCCTTAGCACAACAGCGGGTCTTTCCTGGGCCTCCCAGTACTTCCTGTGACTCTCTCCACAGGTGGACACCGCACAAGCACAAATGTCAGGGGTCTTTCCTGGCTATCATGCCAGTATTTCCTGTTACTCGCTTCACAGGTGGACACCCTACGACATCAAGCATCACAAAGGGCTTTTTCTGGTCACACCAGTACTTCCTGTGCCTCATTCACAGGTTGGACTCAAAAACATCACATGGCTATTTTTCCTGGGCTACCACTCCAGTACTTCCTGCTACTCCTTTTCGCAGGCATAACCCGTAGACTCCTTACACTACACGTTATCACGGAGTCTTCTCCGGTTCGTATGCAACATCACCAATCCAGACCAACCTGTCCAGATGGGCTTCACACAGCATGCCTATTCCGTACTCCATTTCCGGATCTATATGCTAACAAAGGGGATTTCAAGCATCCACCCAAAGATTCCCAAAATCAGCCCCCTCTTGGTGGGGGAACTCACAAGATATGCCAAAAAAGAAGCCTTCACATGGCTATGAAGAAACGTCGTTACCCTTGACGACCGCTTCGGTGTCATGACCTCAAAGCTTGCTTGCAAGACTCGCAAGAGCGTTTCCTCCGCAACGCCGGCTTCGGATTTCTCGTCGGTAACCTGCAGCACCACCATCAGCAGCCCTTTCCCTTCTTCCTCCTTCTTCCTCTCTCTCTTTCTCTCCAACTTGAAGAAAGATAAAGGCTAAGGAAAAATGAGAATAAATTCTCAGTTTCGGCCTTTAGGAAAAAGAGGAAAGAAGCTTCTGCCCTTGGATCCAGGCTGAAGGAATGGATGACCACAAAACTGCCAGAAAAGCTAAATTTGACCTGACACGGCCTGTGACACGGCCGTGTCCCAGGCCGTGTGCCTCAAGCGGTGGTCAACCGACCAATCCAAACCAGTGACACGCCCATGGACCACGCCCGTGTCATGGGCCGTGTCACCAACACGCCTTCAGACACGCCCGTGTCTGTGGCCGTGTGCCTGGGCGAAAAAAATCCCAAAACATCCCGAGACTTCACACGGCCTGTGACACGCCCGTGTCCCAGACCGTGTGCCCAGACACGGCACAAAGACACGCCCTGTCGAAATCCTTCGTCGGGCTGAGTCCGTCGACCCGATTTGACACACCCGGTGACACGCCCGTGTCACAGGCCGTGTTCAACCTCTCGACACTCAACACTCACGTCTCGACACTCGACGATCGTCGAGCAAAAGATGTCGAGCATACGACACGGCCTTGGACACGCCCGTGTCCTGGGCCGTGTGCCTCCTCTCGACACATCGTCGAGCGAAAAATCGTCGACACAAAGGCCGATCGTCGACACAACCTCGACACGCCCTGCGACACGCCCGTGTCACAGGCCGTGTCCGCTGACACGCCCTGGGACACGCCCGTGTCCCAGGCCGTGTCACCCAAAAATTCCTGTTTCAGAAATTTGGACTGTTACAATCCTCCCCTCCTACAAGAAATTTCGTCCTCGAAATTCAGACACTGGAAGACAACAGTAACCAACAAGAAATATGTGACAACCTACAAAATTTTACGTTACAACATCCTCTTTAGAGATTACAAAAACAGCTCAGGGAACTCTTCTCGCATGGTTTGCTCTCGCTCCCATGTCAGTTCTTCACGGCCGCAGTTGTCCCATCGGACTTTTACCATGCCGATCGTCTTGTTCCGCAACTGTTTCTCGCCTCGATGTTCGATCTGAATGGGTCTAACTCTCGTTGTTAGCCCATACTCCACCGGCACACGATCGTCCGCGATTACTTGAGCTGGATCTTTCACGGCCTTCCGAAGCACCGAGATGTGAAAGACATCATGTAACCCACCCAAGTCTGCCGACAGAGCTAGCCGATAAGCCGCTTCACCAACTCTCTCAACCACTTCAAAAGGACCCAAATATCTTGGACTCAACTTTTTCAATCGTCGAATCCTGGAGACACCTTTGAAAGGCTTGATCTTCAAGTAGACTCAATCGCCAACCGCAAATTCCACGTTCTGGTGCCTGGCGTTGTAGTACTTCGCTTGTCGATCTTGAGCAATAAGCAATCTCTCTCGAATAGTCCGTATGGTTGAGTTGGCTTCATCAACCTCATTTGGTTTAAAAACCCGAGCTTCGCCCGCTTCTGCCCAAGCCAAGGGCGTACGACACTTCCTTCCATATAGCGCTTCATATGGTGTCATCCCAATGCTCGCCTGGTAGCTGTTATTATATGTAAACTCTACCATATAGAGATGATCTTCCCATCTCTTTCCGAAGTCAAGGGCGCACATTCGGAGCATGTCCTCCATTGTTCTGTTGGTACGTTAAGTTTGGCCATCCGTTTGGGGATGAAAGGTCGTACTGAAAGTTAACTTTGTACCCAATAGTCGGTGAACTAGCCTCCAATCATTTGACGTGAATCGCCCATCTCGATCACTTACGATGCTCCGAGGAACACCGTGAAGCCGCACAATCTGGTCAACATATAACTTTGCCAAACATTCAACTGAATCATCCCGCCTATTCGGGAGAAAATGTGCTACTTTTGTTAGTCGGTCCACAATGACCCAAATGGAATCATTTCCTCGCTGCGATCTTGGCAAACCATGCACATAATCCATGGAAATATCATCAAATTTCCACTCTGCGATCGGCAGTGACTTCAAATAACTGCCCGGCTTTTGGCATTCCGCCTTCACCATCGCACATGTTTGACATTTGGCTACATAGAGGGCAACATCTTTCTTGAGCCCTGGCCACCAGAAAAGCTTCTTCATATCGTTGAACATCTTCGTGCTCCCGGGGTGAATGGAATACTTTGTATAATGCGCTTCATACATCAGTTCTTCCCTCAATTTCACCACATTCGGGACGCACAAACGGCCCTCTTTTCGCAAAAGACCGTCATTCCAGGTGAATTTGCCCTCTGGCCCTTCATTCACATAGCGTAAGAGATCGTCATCCAACTCCGTTGCCCGTCGAACTCGGTCTGCAAGGTCACATTGCACCTCGGTCTAGTTCAAACATGCAGTGGCAGTGGAACTTTTGTCAACACAATAGATCTCTAATGCTTCCAACTCCTGGATAAGACGTTCATCATGCCTTTGTAACCAATTCGCTCTAGCCGGAACTCGCCGACTTAAGGCATCCGCGACAACATTCCCCTTCCCGGGCATATAGTGAATCTCGAAAGTGTAGTCCCCAAGGAACTCCAACCACCTTCGTTGTCGCATGTTCAAGTCTTTCTGCTCCAAAAGATACTTTAGGCTCTTATGATCGGTATAGATCTCCACCTTCACGCCATAAAGGTAGTGTCGCCACAACTTGAGTGCAAAAATCACCGCCGCTAGTTCCAAATCATGGACGGGATAATTTCGCTCGTGCACCTTCAGCTGGCTTGAACCATAAGCAATCACCTTTCCATTTGCAGAAGAACGCAGCCTAAGCCGCTCCCTGAGACATCACTATAAATCACAAATCCATCGGTTCCACATGGCGAAGACAACACCGGCGCCGTGGTCAACCGACTCTTCAGCTCTTCAAAAGCTCGTGCGCAATCTGGCGTCCAAACGAACTTCTGATCTTTTCGCGTCAGTGTGGTTAGCGGCAAAGCGATCCGCGAGAAATTTTCCACAAATCTTCTATAGTAGCCCACAAGTCCAAGGAAACTCCGGACCTCGGCCACGGAAGACAAGATTGGCCACTCCTGTATGGCCCTTATCTTCGCTGGATCCACTGCAATGCCCGCTCCACTCACCACATGGCCCAAAAATGTCACTGACGATAGCCAAAACTCACACTTCGAGAACTTGTCATATAGCTGATTTTGCCTCAACGTGTTCAACACCAACCGCAAGTGAATCTCATGTTCAGCTTCTGACTTGAGTACACAAGGATGTCATCAATGAACACAATCACAAACAGATCCAGGTACTTACGAAAAATACGGTGCATCAAATCCATAGACACCGAGGGCGCATTGCACAGTCCAAATGACATGACTGTGAACTCATAGTGCCCATAACGCGTTCCAAATGCGGTTTTGGGAATGTCACCTTCCCGAATTCTTAACTGGTAATAACCAGACTTCAGGTCCAACTTCGAATAGACGGTCGAGCCCACCAACTGATCGAATAACTCATCAATCCGGGGTATCAGATACTTATTCTTCTCGGTCAGCTTATTCAGTTCACGGTAATCAATACACAACCGCAACCCACCATCTTTCTTCTTTACAAAAAGCACAGGCGCGCTCCAAGGTGACATACTTGGGCGTATATAACCTTGCTCCAACATTTCTTGTAGTTGAACCTTCAATTCAGCCATATCTTTTTGCGCAACGCGATATGGCGAGCGGGCCACAGATTTTGCACCTGGAACCAACTCGATCGTGAAGTCAATCTCCCGCTGGGGTGGTAGCCCAGGGAGATCCGTGGGAAACACATCTGTAAATTCTGCCACAATCGGAACCTCGCACAAACTGGCCTTAGGCTTAACAACCTGAATTAGTGCAAAGTAACACTCCACACCCTTCCGAACAACCTTGACTACCTGGAGTGCAGACATCAACGTCCCGCCCACTCCTCGCATACCCGCGAACTTTGTCTCATGTTCGGTATTCTGGCCCAACGTGATTTCTTTGGACTGGCAATCAATCATAGCATGGTGCTCCGCAAGCCAATCCATCCCAAAAATCACATCGAATTCCGATATTGGCAAAACAAATGCAGTCAAACGAAAATCCCGACTTCCCAATTGAACCGCCACATCACAAGCTTGATCCGCAAGCATCCAACAACCATTCGGCAACACCACTCTGACGTTATCTGTCTTTGCACGAATGGGTATCCCAAGCCGCGTAATAAACTCACTAGACAGAAAAGAATGCCATACACCCGTATCAAACAGTGCTCGCGCCAGCGTGTCCCGAATCATCACAAAGCCTATGACAAACATGTCACACACACAAACCGCAAACATAGGGGTACTAAGCAAAGCATACAAACAATAGCATATGCAAAACTAAACTCATACCTGTGACCACGTCACTCTGCTTGATGGCCTCTTGCAAGCCAAGATTGTAGACCCGGGGTTGCGCCTGTGAGGCAGAGGAATCCACCACCGCCTTTCCTTTTTCCGCATAAGATGCTCCCGCCTTCTTTTCACTCTTTGGCGGCATCCGACAATCTCGCACAATATGCCCCATCCGGCCACAATTGAAGCAGATACGAGTATCTGGCTTGGAGGTAGCCCCTGACATTGCTCCCGTTGCACCTGATGAAGGAGCTTGTCCACTAGGCTTGGACTTCTTGCCCCATCTCTTCTTATAAAGTGGTTTCCCAGATCGGGGCGCCTTCCACTCCGGTTGGGTCACAGCCAAAGCTCTCTTCCCTTGCACCCTTTTCATATCCTTCTCCAGCGCGCTCGCAGTGTCAACCAATGCTTGGAACCCTTGGTTCACAGAACTTGACACAAGAAACCTCAGCTCGTCCCTCAGTCCTTCATAGAACCTGTTGGTCTTCCTCTGCTCATCAGCAAATATAGAACCCGCATACCGCCCCAAGCGAGTAAATTCATGCAGGTATGCGTCAACACTGCCATCACCTTGTGTTAACCTTTGAAATTCATTTTCCATGGCTATCCGCTGAGTCGCAGGAAGGTGCTTCGCTAGGAAGAGTTGGGAGAATTCTTCCATCGATACTTGGGTTAACGGACGACCCGCCAAGTGATGCAACTCCATCTCATCCCACCATAACCGAGCTTCTCCTTCGAGCAAAAAGGTAACTAAAGTAACTTTCTGATGCTCCGCCGTTTCTATCGCCGTCATCACTCGCTTGATGCGCGATAGCCAATCCTCAGCCTGCGTCGGAGTTCCCGCTCCCGAGAACGTAGGCGGATGGAAACTCATAAACCGCGTTAGCTGCTTCTCAGCCGCTCGAGGAGCCACATCCACGACAGGTTCAGGCCTTGCCGCCACATGCTCTGGCCTCCTAGCCGCTTGTTCCTGCCTACGGGGCTGGCCTTGGATCATGGTAAATAAAGCCTCCGCAACTAAATGCACATGTTCCGCAGACGGTGGAGGTGTAGGCACCGCGGCTGGTGCCGTACTTTCATCAGAACGCTGGGGCTCAGACGGCCCAGCTCCACTCCGTGTCACCTAAAGGTGGACAAGACACACACATTAGCGGTCGTACCCAAGCAAACAACACAAAATAGGAACACACAGGTTCCTCAAATACATCAAGTTGCATTCCTATCATGGACATTCAGGAGTTCATGCGTAGACTTTGGTTTGCACAAACACGTGCTCGCCACCCCACAAAAGAAGTCGGCCACGACTTCGAGAGGGAAAGACCAAGACAACCGATACCAAAAATGTAACAACCCCATCCGTTTATATGGTATATTCTAGAAGGTCCGGCCGGGCCCCCACAATATATATCACAAAACAGGCGGTGAAGGTACAGGATGATACCAGAGTAGCGCATCGCACCTATCACAAATCATTCTAGCGGAAGCCTAGACTACAACTGGAACTCCTCATGAATGTCCAAACATAAAACTCCACATTTTATACCATATAGGAATGTCGTACAACAAGTGAAAAGAGTTGGTCTTATGGCCTTACATGGCTATCAAACAGTGGTCTAAACAAATTGGCGCGCAGGCCGGCCACAATCAAAGAAAATACACAACATAAAACATAGCCTTCGAGGGCTAACAGCAGTAGCAGCAACATCAGCAGGAACATCAACCTCTATGCGTCCCGCTCGGCTCTCCAGCACCTGTATAGGGACAATCCACCCAACGGTGGCAAACAAAAGCAACGGTCAGCGTTCAGCTGACCAAATTATAACGACCCTACCCCTTCTCTCGGGGCAGCGGTATTCTTCCCTGCAGGCATATCAAATCACAAGTATGGCAATATATCATCAACATGTGCTTTCACGCACACAAGCCATCACAACCGTTCGCCATTCGGCCCAACGGTCCGTGCACTCAGGGCACATTCTTGGTGTTCTGGCAAAACTCTTGCCCACCACCGTATCAGGGTCACAACCCAACGGTAAATCTCTTGAGCATTTACTCCATGGCGTGCAGCCGGAGTTAGTCTTCCTACACCGGGATGGCCCGTAGCCCTCCATTGTGTCATGGCGCGCATGCCGAAGACTCTTGCTATGCACTCCAATAGACCGCACCTTTTGGTCTCACGTCGGACATACATAGCGCAGGTCGGATCCTCCACCCCTCTGTTGCTCAAATCGCCTTGCCTTCTCCGAGTACAGCGTACTCATGGCTATATCAAAGGCGCGGGTCGGTCTCACCAATCCTGTTCTTGACATTCAAGCCTGGTTATTTCGCGATACCCATTTCCTTAGCACAACAGCGGGTCTTTCCTGGGCCTCCCAGTACTTCCTGTGACTCTCTCCATAGGTGGACACCGCGCAAGCACAAATGTCAGGGGTCTTTCCTGGCTATCATGCCAGTATTTCCTGTTACTCGCTTCACAGGTGGACACCCTACGACATCAAGCATCACAAAGGGCCTTTTCTGGTCACACCAGTACTTCCTGTGCCTCATTCACAGGTTGGACCCAAAAACATCACATGGCTATTTTTCCTGGGCTACCACTCCAGTACTTCCTGCTACTCCTTTTCGCAGGCATAACCCGTAGACTCCTTACACTACACGTTATCACAGAGTCTTCTCCGGTTCGTATGCAACATCACCAATCCAGACCAACCTGTCCAGATGGGCTTCACACAGCATGCCTATTCCGTACTCCATTTCCGGATCTATATGCTAACAAAGGGGATTTCAAGCATCCACCCAAAGATTCCCAAAATCAGCCACCTCTTGGTGGGGGAACTCACAAGATATGCCAAAAAAGAAGCCTTCACATGGCTAGGAAGAAAAGTCGTTACCCTTGACGACCGCTTCAGTGCCATCACCTCAAAGCTTGCATGCAAGACTCGCAAGAGCGTTTCCTCCGCAACGCCGGCTTCGGATTTCTCGTCGGTAACCTACAGCACCACCAACAGCAGCCCTTTCCCTTCTTCCTCCTTCTTCCTCTCTCTCTTTCTCTCCAACTTGAAGAAAGATAAAGGCTAAGGAAAAATGAGAATAAATTCTCAGTTTCGGCCTTTAGGAAAAAGAGGAAAGAAGCTTCTGCCCTTGGATCCAGGCTGAAGGAATGGATGGCCACAAAACTGCCAGAAAAGCTAAATTTGACCTGACACGGCCTGTGACACGGCCGTGTCCCAGGCCGTGTGCCTCAAGCGGTGGTCAACCGACCAATCCAAACCAGTGACACGCCCATGGACCACGCCCGTGTCATGGGCCGTGTCACCAACACGCCTTCAGACACGCCCGTGTCTGTGGCCGTGTGCCTGGGCGAAAAAAAATCCCAAAACATCCTGAGACTTCACATGGCCTGTGACACGCCCGTGTCCCAGGCCGTGTGCAAAGACACGGCACAAAGACACGCCCTGTCAAAATCCTTCATCGGGCTGAGTCCGTCGACCCGATTTGATACACCCTATGACACGCCCGTGTCACAGGCCGTGTTCAACCTCTCGACACTCAACACTCACGTCTCGACACTCGACGATCGTCGAGCAAAAGACGTCGAGCACACGACACGGCCTTGGACACGCCCGTGTCCTGGGCCGTGTGCCTCCTCTCGACACATCGTCGAGCGAAAAATCGTCGACACAAAGGCCGATCGTCGACACAACCTCGACACGCCCTGCGACACGCCCGTGTCGCAGGCCGTGTCCGCTGACACGCCCGTGTCCCAGGCCGTGTCTCCCAAAATTCCTGTTTCAGAAATTTGGACTGTTACATCTAACACCCATTTCATCTCACCACATCAGCGGGTCTTTCCTGGCACACCAGTACTTCCTGCTACTCTCTTCGCAGGTGGACACCGCAAATATCACAAATGTCAGGGGTATTTCCTGGCTACCACGCCAGTACTTCTTGTTACTCTCTTCACAGGTGGACTCTCTATGAACATTAAGCATTAAAAAGGGTATTTCCTGGAATTCCAATCCAGTACTTCCTGCTACTTCCTTTCACAAGTAGAACACAACAACACAAGCAGCACAAGCATTCTACGGGTATTTTCCTGGACTACCACTCCAGTACTTCATGTTACTTCCTTTCACAGGTCCAACCCTGTCGACTCCTAAACTACGCGTCTATCACGGAGTCTTCTCCGGTCCGTATGCAATATCACCAATCCAGACCAACCTGTCCAGATGGGCTTCACACAGTATGCCTATTCTGTACTCTCTTTTCGGATCTATATGAAAGGTGATTCCATGAATCAACCCAAAAGACTCCCAAAATCAGCCACCCTTTGGTGGGGGATTCATGCATATGCCAAAAGGAAACCTTCACATGGCTAAGAAGAAAGGTCATTACCCTTAAAGATCGCTTCGGTGCCATGAACTCCTAGCTGGCTAGAAAGCACCGCAATAGCTTTTCCTCCGCAAAGATGGCCTCGGATCTCAGCGTGACACTCTCAAGCTCCACCAGAGATCAAGAGATCAGCCCCTCTTCTTCTTCCTCCTTCTTCCTTTCCCTTTCTCTCTCTAGATTTGTAGAAAGATGAAGGCCAACTTAAAATGAGTTCTTTCATCTCAATCCACGGCCTTAAGGAAGCAGGAAGGTCTCTCAGCCCTTAGATCCCAACTGAAGACAATGAACGACCACGAAAAAGCTGTAAAATCACTTTTCGGGTCTGACACGCCCTGTGACACGCCCGTGTCACAGGCCGTGTACTCTAAGCGGTGCATAAATCGCCTTATCCCGAAACAGGTCGCGCCCAGGGTACACGCCCGTGACGGTCAGGTCACGCCCGTGACATAGGGCGTGTACCTCACTCGAGTCATAATCACGACCTACTCGAGTAGTTAGTTATGACACGCCCGTGTCACCCACTCGAGACCCGCTCTAGAGGACTTACTCGAGAGAAAACCAACTACTCGAGTACTCGGATTGGACACGCCCGTGTCGGATGACACGCCCGTGTCACCGCCCTCTTACTCAGGTACTTTTCCACTTACTCGAGAGAAAAGTGTCGACCTCTTGACATAGCGGGACACGCCCTGTGACACACCCGTGTCACCGGCCGTGTACCCCATACTCGACGATCATCGAGCGCAGTTCGTCGACCAAAACTCTGGCGTCGACCAAAGGAGGACAGGCCCTAGGTCACGCCCCCTGACACGCCCGTGTCACGGGCGTGTACCTCCCAAAAATTCGTTGAACGAATTTCGTCGACCACGCGCCCATCTGCTCAACCCGAGCAGGACACGCCCTGGGACATGCCCGTGTCCCAGGCCATGTCACCCATGTCTGAACCCAAATTGACTTTGGGGTGTTACAATCCTCCCCCTCCTACAAGAAATTTCGTACTCGAAATTTGTACACAGGAAGGAACCAGCAAGCAAAACGTTATAACATCAAACCGTTTAGGTTACAACAAACTTTTCACTACTCAACCGTTTTTACAAAAACAACTCGGGAAAATCAGCTCGCATAGTTTGCTATTACTCCCATGTAAGCTCCTCACGGCCGCAATTGTCCCATCGAACTTTGACCATCCCGACCGTCTTGTTCCGCAGTTGCTTCTCGGCACGATCCTCGATCTGAATGAGCCTAACCTTCGTCGTTAGCCCTTACTCTACTGGCACACGATCATCCGCGATCACTTGAGCTGGATCTTTCACGGCCCTCTGAAGCATCGAGATGTGAAAACACATCATGTAATTCACTCAAGTCGGCCGACAGAGCTAGCCGATATGCAGCTTCTCCAACTCGCTCGACCACTTCAAACAGACGAAGGTATCTTGGACTCAACTTTTTCAGGCGTCGAATCCTGGATACGCCTTTGAAGGGTTTGATCTTCAAGTATACTCAATCGCCTACCGCGAACTCCACGTTCCGGTGCTTGGCGTTGTAGTATTTCTCTTGTCGATCTTGGGTTATGAGTATCCTCTCTCGAATAGTACGTATGGTCGAGTTTGCTTCAGCGACTTCATTACGGTTATAAACTCTAGCTTCACCCGCTTCTATCCAAGCCAAAGGAGTACGACACTTTCGGCCATACAAAGCTTCATACGGTGTCATACCAATGCTCGCTTGGTAGCTGTTATTGTAAGCGAACTCCACCATATAGAGATGATCTTCCCATATCTTCCCAAAGTCAAGGGCGCATATCCGGAGCATGTCTTCCATCGTTCTGTTGGTTCGTTCAGTTTGGCCATCTGTTTGGGTATGAAAGGCCGTACTGAATTGTAACTTCATGCCCAACAGTCGATGAACTAACCGCCAATCATTCGATGTGAACCGCCCGTCTCGATCACTTACGATGCTCCGAGGAACATCGTGTAGCCGCACAATCTGGTCAACGTATAATTTTGCCAAAGTTTCCACCGAATCATCTCGTCTGTTCGGCAGAAAGTGTGTCACTTTTGTTAGCAGGTCAGCAATTACCCAAATGGAGTCATTTCCGCGCTGAGATCTCGGCAACCCGTGCACGAAATCCATGGAAATATCGTCAAATTTCCACTCTGAAATCGGCAACGACTTCAAATAACCACTCGGTTTCTGGCATTTTACTTTTACCATAGCACAGGTTTGGCATTTGGCCACATAAAGAGCAACATCTTTCTTTATCCCTGGCCACCGGAACAGCTATTTCATATCTCTGAACATCTTTGTGCTCCCTGGGTGGATTGAGTACTTCATATAATGTGCTTCATACATCAGTTCTTCCCTCAATTTACCATAATTCGGGACGCACAAACGGCCCTCTTTCCGCAAAAGACCGTCAGTCCAGAAGAATTTGCCCTCTGGCCCCTCTTTAGCATAGCGTAGGAGATCTTCATCCAACTCCGTTGCTCGTCGAATCCGGTCTGGAAGGTCATACTGCACCTCTGTCCAGTTCAAACATGCACCGGCGGTGGAATTCTTGTCAATACAAGAAATCTCTAACGCTTCTAACTCCTGGATGAGACGTTCATCATGCTTTTGCAACCAGCTCTCCCTTGCTGGAGCTCTCCGACTTAAGGCATCCGCGACTACATTTCCCTTTCTAGGAGTATAGTGAATCTTAAAGGTATACTACCCGAGGAACTCCAACCACCTTCGTTGTCGCATATTCAGGTCCTTCTGCTCCAACAGGTACTTTAGGATCTTGTTGATCTGTATAGATCTCCACCTTCACACCATAAAGATAGTGTCGCCACAGCTTTAGTGCAAAGATCACCGCCGCCAACTCTAAGTCATGGACGGGATAGTTTCGTTCATGCACCTTCAGCTAGCGTGAGCCATAAGCAATCACCTTTCCATTTTGCAGCAGAACGCAGCCTAAGCCGCTCCCTGAGGCATCACTGTAGATTACAAATCCATCGGTACCACATGGCGATGACAACACAGGCGCCGTGGTCAACCGAATCTTCAGCTCTTCAAAAGCTCGCGCGCACTCTAGCGACCAAACGAACTTCTGCTCTTTTCGCGTCAGCGTGGTTAGCGGCAAAGCAATCTGCGAGAAGTTTTCAACAAATCTTTGGTAGTAGCCTGCTAGTCCAAGGAAGCTCCGGACCTCGGCCACTGAAGACAACACTGGCCACTCCTCTATGGCCCTTATCTTCGTTGGATCCACTGCTATGCTGCTCCACTCACCACATGGCCCAGAAAAGCCACCGACGCTAGCCAAAATTCGCACTTCGAGAACTTGGCATAGAGCTGATTCTGCATCAATGTATTCAACACCAACCGCAAATGCTTCTCATGATCGGCTTCTGATCTCGAGTACACCAGGATATCATCAAGAACACTATCACGAACAGATCCAGGTACTCGCAGAATATTCGGTGCATCAAGTCCATAAATACTGAGGGCGCATTGCACAACCCAAATGGCATGACCGTGAACTCGTAGTGCCCGTACCGTGTTCCAAATGCGGTTTTGGGAATATCTTCTTCTCATATCCTCAATTGGTAGTAACCAGACTTCAAGTACAACTTCGAGTAGACAGACGATCCCAATAGCTGATCAAAAGCTCATCAATTCGCGGAATCGGATATTTATTTTTCCGGTCAGCTTATTCAATTCGCGGTAATCAATACATAACCGCAAGCCACCGTCCTTCTTCTTCACAAAAAGCACAGGGGCGCTCCAAGGAGACATACTTGGGCGTATATACCCCTGCTCCATCAATTCCTGCAGTTGGACTTTCAACTCCGCTATTTCCTTAGGCGCGACGCGATATGGCGAGCGTGCCATAGGTTTCGCACCTGGCACCAACTCGATCGTGAAGTCAATCTCTCGCTGGGGCGGTAGACCAGGGAGATCCTTCGGAAACACATCTGTTAATTCTGACACTATCGGAACATCGCACACACTGGCCTTAGGCTCCACAGCCTGAATTAACGTGAAGTATAACTTCGCGCCTTTCCGAACAGCTTTGACAACTTGGAGTGCAGACATCAACGTCCCTCCCACTCCTCGCATCCCTGCGAACTTAGTCTCGTGCTCGGTATTATGGCCCAACACGATCTCTTTGGACTGGCAATCAATCAAGGCATGCTGCTCCGCGAGCCAATCCATCCCAAAGATCACGTCGAATTCCGATAGCGGCAAGACAGATGCAGTCAAACCAAAGTCCCGACTTCCTATTTGGACCGCCACATCGCAAGCTCGATCCGCGAGCATCAAACAACCATTCAGTAACATCACTCTGACGCTATCTGTCTTCACACGACTAGGTATCTCAAGTCGCGTTATAAACTCTTTAGACAGAAAAGAATGAGAAGCACCCGTATCGAACAGGGCTCGCGATAGCGTGTTCTGAATCATCACAAACCCTGTAACGATCATGTCACACATACAAACCACAGACACATATGCAATAAACCAAGCATACAAGCAATACAATACTCAAAAACTTAACTCGTACCGGTGACGACGTCACTTTGCTTGATGGCCTCCTGCAGGCCAAGATTGTAGACCCGGGGCTACTCCTGCGAGGCAGAGGATTCCACCACCGCCTTTCCTTTTTCCGCATATGACACTCCCGCCTTCTTTTCACTCTTTGGCATCACCCGACAATCCCAAACTATATGCCCCACCCGTCCACAATTGAAGCACGTACGAGTATCCGGCTTTGAGGTGGCCCCCGACATTGCTCCCGATGCAACTGAAGAAGGAGCTTGTCCCGCCGTCTTAGGTCTCTTGCCCCATTTCTTCTTATAAAATGACTTCGTTGGTCGGGGTACCCTAAACTCCGGCTGTGTCACAGCCAATGCCCTCTTCCCCTGCACCCTTTTCATATCTTTTTCCAGCGCGAAAGCAGTGTCAACTAACGCCTGGAAGCCTTTGTTCACCGAACTAGAAAGCAGGAATCTCAACTTGTCTCGTAGACCTTCATAGAAGCTATTCGTCTTCCTCTGCTCATCAGCAAAAATTGAACCCTCATACCGCCCAAGTGTGTAAACTCATGCAGGTAAGCTTCCACACTGCCATCTCCTTGCGTTAGCCTTTGGAATTCATTCTCCATGGCTATACGCTGTGCCGCCGGGAGGTGCTTCGCCAGAAAGAGCCGAGAGAATTACTCCATGGACACTTATGTCAACGGTCTACCCGCCAAGTGATGTAGATCCATCTCATCCCACCATAAACGAGCCTCTCCTTCCAGCAAGAAGGAGGCTAAGGTGACTTTTTGATGCTCCTCCGTCCCAATCGTCGTCATGATTCGCTTGACGCACGATAAAAAATCCTCAGCCTGTGCAGGAGCTCCCACTCCCGAGAACGTAGGCGGGTGAAAACTCATAAATTGCTTCAACTGCTTCTCAGCTGCTCGAGGATTCACAGCCGGTACAGGTTCTGGCCTTACCGCCACCTGTTCTAGCCTCAATGTCGGCTGCGCCTGCCCAACCGGCTGTCCTTAAACCATAGCAAACAAAGCCTCAGCAATTTGTCGCACAGTTTCCGCAGAAGGCAGAGGTGTTGGCACCTCAGCTGGTGTCGTACGTTCATCAGACCGCTGGGGCTCCGATTGCCCCGCACCACTCTGCGTCACCTAAAGATGGACAAGACACACACATCAGCGACCGTACACAAGCAATCACAACAAAATAGGAACGTGCAGGTTCCTCACACACATGTATTTGCATTCCTACCATGGACATTCAGGAGTTCAATCGTGTTAACTTGGTTCGCACAGACACGTGCTCGCCACCCCACAAAAGAAGTCGACCACGACTTCGAGAGGGAAATACCAAGACAGCTGATACCAAAAATGTAACAACCCATCCGTTCATATAATATATACTAGAAGGTCTGGTCGGGGCTCCACAGCATATACCACAAAACAGGCGGTGACGTCACGGTATGATACCAGAGTAGCGCAGCGCACCCTAGCACATTGCATTCTAGCGTAAGCCTATAACACTACACATGAAATCCACACCTGAATGTCCAACATATAAAACTCCCATAGTTTATACATCATAGGAATGCCTTACAACCCACATAAACAGTTGGCCTTATGACCTTACAGAGCTTTCAAACAGTGTCCCCAAACATTGGCACGCAGGCCGGCCACATCAAAAGAAAACATAACACTTTCATTTCTTTTAACCTTCGAAGGCTAGCAACGGCAGCAGCAAATGCAGCAGGGACTTCAACCCTTATGCGTCCCGCTCGGCTCTCCAGCACCTGCACAGGGACATTCCACCCAAGGGTGGCAAATAGAGGCAACGGTCAGCATTCAACTGACCAAATTATAACGACCATACCCCTTTCTCGGGGCAGCGGTATTCTTCCCTGCAGGCATAGCATATCACAAGCATGTATGATATATATATATCTCATATAATGTGCTTTCAGGCACACATGCCATCACAACCATCAGCCACCCGACCCGACAGTCCGTGCACTCAGGGCACATTCTTGGTGTACTGGCAAACCAGTTGCCCACCACCGTATCAGGGTCACAGCCCAACGACAACTCACCTGAGCATTTACTCCATGGCGTGCATCCAGAGTTTTATAGTCTTAGTGAACCGGGACTGGCCCGTAGCCCCCCATTGTATCACGCGCGTAGGCCTAAGACTCTTGTTATGCGCTCCAACAGACCGCACCTTCTAGTCTCACGTCGGACGGACATAATGCAGGTCGGATCATCCACCCCTCGTTGCTCAAATCGCCTTGCCATCACCGAGTACGACATACTCGCAGCTAAATAAAGGCGCGGGTAGGTCTCACCGATCTTGTTCTAGCATTCACCGATCTTTGGTCCGTGACGTTCCTCCGGGTGTAGTAGGTGTGAGGTCACCCCTCTCTAGGGACCCCGAACTCCACAGAGGTCAATTTTGGCTTCAACACTTTGGTGCGGTGAGCGTGGAAAGTGACTAGCACAGAAGATCTCGGGAGAGTGTCATGACTGGAGGTCAAGGAGGTAGTGGTGATCTCGGCGAGCTCCCCAGCCCAGGACCCTTTGTGGGGAGGCAAGATTTCATGGCCTCCATCCAAGGCATCATGGAGATGCTGCGAAGTATTGCTCCTCTGGGTGGCAGCTCCACCCCGACCCCACAGGAGCTAGCTCCCCCCCCCCTCTCGACGAGTCGACTCCCAGGGGTCTTGGCGAGATGACCCCAGCGGGGGGAGAAGGAAGTGCACCAGGAAGAAGGTCAGGGAAGGAGAGGATGGGAGATGGGGTCGAGCGAGACCTCACCGGCCGGGAGTTGTTCTCCAGCCCAACGAGTACCAACCTCCCAAGCGAGCAGGTCGCACGAGTAGAAGTGGTGAGACCACCCCTTAGGGGGTCACCCTTCAGCGAGCTGATCATCTCAGCTCCCGTTCCCGAGGGGTTCAGAGAGCCAGACATGGTTTACTATACCGGGAAGGATGACCCCATACAACATCTGCAGTGGTTTGAGGATGCCGTATCCATCAGGCCGATGACGGATGCCTTCAAGTGTCGCCTCTTTGCGATCATATTGAAGGAGAAGGCAAGAGACTGGTTCCATTAACTCCCTCCGAGGTCGATCTATCGGTTCGAGGACTTGAGCCGGAGCTTTCAGCTTCACTTTTCCACCTCCAAGAAGAGGAAGAGGAGTCCTGAATCCACCTTTTTAACAAGGCAGAGGGCCAAGGAGTCGCTGGCCCACTACGTAGATAGGTTCTAGGAAGAGATCCTGGATATCCAGGAGATGTCAGGGTATGCTCTCCAAATGGCCTTCACCGTTGGGCTGAAGGAGGGCTTCTTCAAGATGAGCTTGACCCGGAAGGCCCCCCTTTCCTTCGAGGAGCTGATGGAAAGGGCGGCAGAGGAGATTGCCATGGAGGCAGCCAACCTGGCATTTGTCAAGAGGTTGGCAAAGTTGACGGAGGTGGAGTCAAAGGAGTAGGGTGGCTCAAGGCATCAAGAAGGAAGAAGAAGAGAGGAGCAGAGAGCTCAGGGGTTCCAAGGACAGGAGGGTCCGGAACCAGGCTGGAGGTAGCAGGGAGGACCTGCCTAAGGTCTAGGAAGAGCTCTCATCCAAGGAGGGGGAAGCTTCCACGGGGGTCAAGGGAGGTTCAACTTCCAGAGGCAGGCCCCTAGGCAGCTCCTAGACAGCTCCTACCCCCACCCCAGCAGGCCTTGGTGATCGGAGACAAGGGAAGAGGCATGGGGGAGACCGCCGAGTCCGCCGAAAGAGGGGAGGAAGAGCCTTGCCTTACTGTGACTTCCACCAGTCTGAGGGTCACACCACGGCTACCTGCCCCGAGTTCCTGGAGGTAAGGGGGCGAGAGGCCCAGCTCAGCCTCAGTCGTCGGCGTAGGTTAAAGGAGTTCTGCCCCAAGGAGGGGGTGATGATGTATGTGAGGATTGGGTCGATGTAGGACCCCGAGGTGGTATAGTTGTGATCCACGGGGGGGGGGGGGGGGGGTAGAAGCCACTCGAAAGGCAAGTCTCCACGTCATAAACCATCGGAGTGTCGCCTCGACGTATCAGGCCCCGCCCCTGGAAGAAAAGATCACCTTTTCATCGAAAGACATGCCAGAGCATGAAGATCCCTTCTGCGACGCCCTGGTCATCTAGACAGCCATCGAAGGTTTTACCGTCTCCCGGATCTTGGTTGACAACGGAAGCTTTGTCAACGTCGTTTTCAAGAAGGCATTTGACGGGATGAAGGTAGAGCCAAGAAGGGTGTTGGCCTCGGACGAACCCCTGTTTGGATTTTTAGGGAGAGGAAGGAAGTGGAAGGTGGAGTCAAACTCCAGGTGAAGTTAGGGGGATCTCAAGAAACTGCAGGTTTATCATTATTGACGCTCCAAGCAGCTACAATGCCATTTTCGGAAGGCCCCTCATCAGTGCTTTCCGGTGTGTGACTTCATCCTTCCACCAGTGTCTTAAGTTCAACTCAGAGGGGACTCAGGTCAGGATCAAGGGAGACCCCAGGATGGCGAGGCAGTGCTACGTCACGGCTGTCAACACCATCTCTTGGTTGGTCAAGGCAGAGGAGATGGAGAAGATCATGGAGAGCCTGAGCAGGATGGAAGTATCCAAGGGGAAGGAATTGGATAGCGGCCATCAGGCCCAGGCCCCTGATGAAGCCTCGTCTCGGCAGAGTCTTGTATCTTTTTTATTATGCTGTAATGAGTCCAGCCCACGACCAGCAGAGTCGGGGGGGGGGGGGGGGGAGGGTCATGTAACCCATCTATTTTTCCCCATTAGAGAATGTTGAAATTGAAAAAGCTTAGGTGACATGTCCAGCTCCCAACCCCTGTGAGGATCTCCTCATACCAGGCTCACACCAGCTGGTAGGGTCGAGAGTGCCTCGGGGGTGGCTCTTTTCTCCTTCGCTCCGATGATGATTCCGTTGTCTGTGTCTCACTAGCTGACAGGGCTAGTTGATCTCTTGTGGAAGCCAAGTCCTCTACTCCGATGATGATTCCACTATCAGGCTCTCACTAGCTGACATGGCTGGTTGATCTCTCGTAGAAGCCAAGTCCTTTGCTCCGATGATGATTCCGCTGTCAGGCTCTCACTGGCTGACAGGGCTGGTTGATCTCTCGTGGAAGCCAAGTACTTTGCTCCGATGATGATTCCGCTGTCAGGCTCTCACTAGCTGACTGAGCTGGTTGATCTCTCATGGAATCCAAGTCCTTTACTCCGATGATGATTCCGCTGTCAGGCTCTCACTAGCGGACAGGGCTGGTTGATCTCTCGTGGAAGCCAAGTCCTTTGCTCCGATGATGATTCCGCTGTCAGGCTCTCACTAGCTGACAGGGCTGGTTGATCTCTCGTAGAAGCCAAGTCCTCTGCTCCGCTGATGATTCCGCTATCAGGCTCTCACTAGCTGACATGGCTAGTTGATCTCTCGTGGAAGCCAATTCCTTTGCTCCGATGATTCCGTTGTTAGGCTCTCACTAGCTGACAGGGCTGGTTGATCTCTCGTGGAAGCCAAGTCCTCTGCTCTGATGATGATTCCACTGTCAGGCTCTCACTAGCTGACAGGGCTGGTTGATCTCTCGTAGAAGCCAAGTCCTTTGCTCCGATGATGATTCCGCTGTCAGGCTCTCACTAGCTGACATGGCTGGTTGATCTCTCGTGGAAGCTAAGTCCTTTGCTCCGATGATGATTCCGATGTCAGGCTCTCACTAGCTGACAGAGCGGGTTAATCTCTCGTAGAAGCCAAGTCCTTTGATTTGATGATGATTTCGCTGTCAGGCTCTCACTAGCTGACATGGCTGGTTGATCTCTCGTGGAAGCCATGTCCTTTGCTCCGATGATGATTCTGCTGTCAGTCTCTCACTAGTTGACAGGGCTGGTTGATCTCTCATGGAAGCCAAGTCCTCTGCTCCGATGATGATTCCGCTGTTATGCTCTCACTAGCTGACAGGGCTGGTTGATCTCTCGTAGAAGACAAGTCCTTTGCTCCGATGATGATTCCGCTGTCAGGCTCTCACTAGCTGACAGGGCTGGTTGATCTCTCGTGGAAGCCCAAGTCCTCTGCTCCGATGATGATTCCGCTGTCGGGCTCTCACTAGCTCACAGGGCTGGTTGATCTCTCGTGGAAGCCAAGTTCCTTACCCGGAGGAGGTCTCGCCACCCAGGCTCTCATAGCTGGCGTGGCAGGTTGACCCCTCCGGGGGGTGAAGTGTTCCTTACCCGGAGGAGGTCTCGCCACCCAGGCTCCCATAGCTGGCATGGCAGGTTGACCCCTCCGGGGGGTGAAGTGTTTTTTACCCGGAGGAGGTCTCGCCACCCAGGCTCCCATAGCTGGCATGGCAGGTTGACCCCTCCGGGGGTGAAATTTTTTTACCCAGAGGAGGTCTCGCCACCCAGGCTCCCACATAGCTGGCATGACAGGTTGACCCCTCCGGGGGGTGAAGTGTTTTTTACCCGGAGGAGGTCTCGCCACCCAGGCTCCCATAGCTGGCATGACAGGTTGACCCCTCCGCGGGGTGAAGTGTTTTTTATCCCGAGGAGGTCTCGCCACCTAGGCTCCCATAGTTGGCATGACAGGTTGACCCCTCCGGGAGGTGAAGTGTTTTTTACCCGGAGGAGGTCTCGCCACCCAGGCTCCCATAGCTGGCATGTTAGGTTGACCCCTCCGGGGGGTGAAGTGTTTTTTTACCCAGAGGAGGTCTCGCCGCCCAGGCTCCCATAGCCGGCATGACAGGTTGACCCCGCGGGAAAGTTACTCTCAGCGAATACGTTGGGTTGGACGTTTTTTTCTGAGCTTGTGCCAACCTCGAAAAGAGCGGGGATTGTGTACAACCCTGTATTCGCAGGTTTTGGGTTTTAAGCTTTTTGAGTGGTTTGAGCTCTTGATGACCAATTTTGGCCTAGCCCTTGGAATATACTAGTAGGGGGAGGAAAAATCGGCCTCCCCCAGGAGCCCTTTTTTGAGGGGGCCGGGGTCTCCCCCCTGCCCCCTGCCCGCGGCTTGGTGGGGCGAGACCGACCAAGGCCGGGGGTCTCGCCCCTGCCTGCGTCTTGGGGGGGGCGAGACCGGCCAAGGCTGGGGGTCTCGCCCCTGCCCGCGGCTTGTGGGGGCGAGACAGGCCAAGGTCGGGGGTCTCGCCCCTGCCCGCGGCCTGGCGGGGCAAGACCGGCCAAGACCGGGGTCTCGCCCCTGCCCGCGGCTTGGCGGGGCGAGACCGGCCAAGGCCGGGGGTCTCGCCCCTGCCCGCGGCTTGGCTGGGCGAGACCGGCCAAGGCCGGGGGTCTCGCCCCTGCCCGCGGCTTGGCGGGGCGAGACCGGCCAAGGCCGGGGGGTCTCGCCCCTGCCCGCGGCCTGGTGGGGCGAGACCGGCCAAGGCCGGTGGTCTCGCCCCTGCCCGCGGCCTGGCGGGGCGAGACCGGCCAAGGCCGGGGGTCTCGCCCCTGCCCGCGGCCTGGTGGGGCGAGACCGGCCAAGGCCGGGGGTCTCGCCCCTGCCCTCGTCTCCCCTGTGCTCGGCCCCTAGGTGGATGAGGGGCGGGGTGGTTTTTACCCCTTTACCCCCCGGTGTGGCTGTTTTCTATTGGCCCGAGGCATATTTGTCATAAGGGTATTTCGAGCATTTTGGCCCATGGGATTTGGAAAACTATAAATAGACCCTTAGGGATGCCTTGGAGAGGATCACTTCTTCATTCTCTCTTCATCCTTCAAAGTACCCTAACTCAAGCATTGGCTAAGGAGGGGGAGACCTCAAAGGTCTTCCGGGTGTGAGGTGGGACCTCCGCGCTAGAGCCGAGAGTCTGTTTCTAGCTTCTTGATCTTTGGTCTGTGACGTTCCTCCGGGTGTAGTATGTGTGAGGTCACCCCTCTCTAGGGACCCCAAACTCCACAGAGGTCAATTTTGGCTTCAACAGTGGGCTCTTGTGATGCTATTGTGCTTGAGAGCACTTGTTGTGATATATATATATATATATATATTGTGATTGCGATGCATATAGGGAAGGAACCACTTTCGCGTGTAAGGGGTAGGGTCGTTATAATTGGTCAGCTAATGCTGACCGTTGCTTTGTTTAGCACTCTTGTGGTGGATGTTCAACTGCAGGTGTTGACGGGCTGAATTGGATTGAGCGGGTTGAAGCCCTTGCTGCTTAAAGGACCTTGAAGGCCGTCCGAAGTCTTATATTTCATGTGTGGTCGGCCTGCATGCTGATGTATGAAGCCATATTTGTAAAGAAAAACATGTAAGACTGAAAGATATAGTACCTAAACACCTAGGGGGGTGAATAGGTGACTTGAATCTTTTTAACTTTTTAGGCAGCAAACAGATAATATCACAGAATTATATCTAATCTATCACAGCACACATTCACCAATCACAGCAATCCACAAACACACAGTAGACACAGAGTTTTATAGTGGTTCCCCAAGCTTTGGGTATATCCACTTTCCCCCTTCGCCTATCTAGCAGTGTACTAGATTCGGCCAAACTCCTCCACTAACTCAGAACCGAAAACAGTCTCCTACACCTCAGGCCCAAGGCCCTACAACTCAGCTTTTCCACAAAGCATACACTCAGCCACAAAGGCCTACACTCAGCCACCAAGGCCTACACTCAGCCACCAAGACCTACACTCAGCCACCAAGGCCTACACTCAGAGATTTAACTCTCCCACCCTCAGCCTTTATAATTGCAGGCTTACAATCTCAGATCCCTAAGGATCCTACAAGTTATAATGAATACAAAATGTATAAACTCAACAACTTAGATGAAAGAGAGATAAGTTGTGAGATTCTTGATGAGTTCTTGGAAGAACTCGGCTGAAATCAATCTGACTTGTCTTTCTTCAAAGCTTCTTGAAAGTAGAACACAATAAGACTGATTCCTCTGCAGTTGATCCTTGATCTCTGCTTCTTAAGATTCAGACCAATCTGAATCCTTCTTCTCAGCTGGGTTCCAACAGCTGATTTCTTGGATGGAGCTCTCTCTCTCCAACTTCTTAGATCTTCACTTGAAAGCTAGATCTTCTTGTGTGTTTCTCTTGTGAATGATCACTTGAACCACTTCATCAATCTCAACAACAGTTTCTATAGACTGTATAAGCCTATTTATAGGCCTTCTTCATGGTAACCGGCTGGTCCGGTTCATAACTGAATTCTGACAACTCTGACAGGTGATGTAGACCGGCTGGAATGGCAGCTGTCAAGTCATCCAGTCAGTTCTTGAAAATTCTGTAACTGTCTTTAAGTATCGAGACTTTCTGTCTTTAAGTGTCGACACTTATAGACCAAGTGTCGACACAAGTTGTCTAAGTGTCGACACTAGTCTACAAGGTGTCGACACAACTCCTTGTGTTGTACATTTTGTATCGCGACACTACTTCTTCTTCATGTGTCGACACTAAAATTGAGTGTCGACACAAGTACTTGTTCTTCAGAATTTTGCTGAATTCTTCTAAGTGTCGACACAACACCTTTGTGTCGACACATCTTCATGTGTTGAATCTGTTAAGTGTCGACACTGCTTCTTGGTGTCGACACATATCTTCAGTGTTGATACTTGTTGAGTGTCGACACATTGCTCTGAGTGTCGACACTTTCTTCTTCTGTCGAGACTCTAGCTGAGTGTCGACACATTCCCTTAGTGTCGACACTTATACTTAGAATATTCTTGAACTTTGCTGATTTTTGCTAAGTGTCGACACAGCTCCTTGTGTCGACACTTTCTTCAAGTGTTGAGTCTTCAGCTAAGTGTCGACACATTGTTCTGGGTGTCGACACTTACTTCCAGTGTTGACTCTTCTGCTGAGTGTCGACACATTGTTCTGGGTGTCGACACTTGTACTTAGTCTCTGCAGACTTTTGCTGAGTGTCGACACAGCTTCCAAGTGTCGACACTTTCTGATGTAGACACAGTTTTTCTGGGTGTCGACACAACTGCTAAGTGTCGACACAGCTTCACTGTCTTTTCTTCATTGAGTGTCGACACAGCTCCTTGTGTCGACACTTTCTGTCTGGTGTCGACTCAGCATCCTTGGTGTCGACACAATGACTCCAAGTGTCGATACTGCTTGCCTGGGTGTCGACACAAGTCTTCTTAAGTGTCGACACTTTCCCTCTGGGTGTCGACACATGGACTTAGAAACTTTTTCTTCTTTCCTGCAAATACTTAGCCTGCACAAGTAAACTCAAAACACATCAAATACATTTTGATGTATATCATTGAGTTGGGTGAGACTTCTTCAAATCAGGTACATTAGAATCAATGTACCCAACAATCTCCCCATATTTGGAGAAGTCATAACCCTTAGTCAATGATATACACCATTTATAATTAAATTACAAAATGATGTAAAGCAGGATTATATATAGCAGGGTAACCATAAACATGTATCAATCACACATGTATACATAGACATCATCACAGAACAATTATGAAACAAATTTATTACACAACAAATTTATCATACAAAACATTGTTCCAATACTTTGTCATATACAAAATTCTAAAGTTTACAGAATGTTTTATATCAAAAGAATACATAGTAAACTTAAGAAATTTTCTAAGCTATTTTTGTTCAGCCTCCTTAATGACTATTCCTTTTCCAGCTTGAACTCTGGCTTGAACAGGAGCTTCAACAACTTCAGCATCAGCAGGCTTCTTGCCTTTCAGATCTTTCTTCTTAAGTTCTTTTGCTTTAATCTTTTGCCTTTCAAATAATGATAAGGCTTAGGAAAGTACTTGTTAGGCTCCAGAGCAGTAGGAGGTAGCTTTCCCATCTTGGTCTTCCTTCTATATTGAACTATGGCCTCCTGCCTTGATTCATGTTTCCTCCATTTAGTTTCAGAAAACCACTTATTCCTGTCTTGAATGTTATCTTTGGCAGCTTTCCAGGCAGTCAAAATAATATTTCTTGAGGTAGGGCTCCACTGCTCAAAGTCTGGTCTTTGTTCAGCTTGTTCCCTAAACCTCTTCTTAGACAATCTAGTCTCTTCTTCTTTCTGCAGTGCCTCTTGCATGGCTTCAGAAATTGGCTGAACAACTTTCTCAATTTCAGAAATTAGCTGAACAACTTTCTCAATAATTACATTGTCCTTGCCCCCAAGTGGGCTATACATGGACTGTATGTCAGCATGAATCATGTCAAAATCTGGAGGAGGGTAGATAACTTGAGCCACTTCTGGTTGCTCCCCTCCTAAATATGCAGGATGAATCCCAGATTCAGCAACATTGTCATCATCACAAAGAGGAGGATAACCCAGTGTAGCTCTGATGGAATTAGATATCCACTTGGCATGATCAGAGCTAGCTTTGACTAAAACTCTCTCCCCCTTTATGACTTCTCTTTCTATATGATCTCTGACATCATCTTTCTGAAATCTTACTTGATTATCCAAATAATTAACTCCATCTTTAAAGAAAGGTTTTAACCTTTGGATTTTGTCAGTTATCAACTGTTGAGAATCTTGAATAGCAGTCTTAAGAGCAGTAATTTCTTCTAGAAATACTTTGTCAAAATCTGCCTTTGCTATAGCTGGAGTCTGCCCTGCAGCTAGATTCTTCAGTTCTGTGACTATTGCATTGTGAGATGCAGTAAAGTTGTCATTCATTCTTATCTGATTTTCAAGAACATAACCTTCCTTCACAGCCATGTCATCCACTTGAGTCTTAATCTTTTCTTGGTGTGTAGCTAAGTACACTACTGCATTCCCCCTTTGTGGAAGCAGTCTGTCATCTCCTTCTTGTTAAGATTCATTTCAAATCGTATTGACTTAATATCCTGGGCCAAATCAAACTGTAATGATTTCTGCCCTTCATCCACATAAGTCTCTATTGCTTTTCTATGCTCATCCAGCTTGATCTGCATAGCAACCATTAGTGCACTATAATCAAAAGCTGGGGCTGGCTGTATGCATACTGTGGAGCAATAGTTTGGAGAGCATTCTTATAACTCTGGCTCCTTCATTTGAAGACATAAATTTTCTTTTTTCCTTTCCCTTGCAGCTTCCTCATCTTCTGAAGCTGAGGAGCTAGCAATTTCTACCCTCTCCTTAGGGCTTGGGGGTAACTCCTTCTGTACATCTGGTGCCTTCTCAGGTTCTTGCCTTACAGGATCTTCAACAAGTACAACTTGCTCCCCCTCAACTGGAGCATTATCCCCCTCAGCAGCATCAGTTTCCTTGTCAAAATCTGCTTGATCCAGATTTAGGAATAAATCTTCCATGGTGTATTCTTGTGGAGACTGAGCAGGAGAAATTCTGGGCTCTTCAACCACTGGATCAGTAACTATAACTTCAACAGATGTATCTTCCATGACAGCATCTGGGACTTGGCTATCCAGCTGAGTTTGCTGATGAACATCAGTCAAATCAGTATCCTCTATAGTAAAATCTAAAGAATTTAGTTCAGTGATTACCTCTAGTATTGTGTTGGTTGCTTGTTCACTTTCTAGTGTAGTTGGTTCTTCTACAACTAGATGCTCCCCCTGGATTTGATCCTTGTGTATGGGGCTAGCTTGAGGTAGCTCCCCCTGGATCTCAGCAACATCTTGAGGATCAGGAGACTGTACAGCAGTTCCTTCCTCATTCTCATCTGGTGTAAAAACCACTTGCTCTTCACTTTCAGAGCTGCTAGTTGGAACCTGAGCCACTGGAGCAGCTTTCCTCTTCTTCTTTGGTGGTGATACTTTTTCAGAAATTATCTTCTCAGGGGTTGGCATCTCCTTAGTCAACACCCTGTCCCATCTGAAAAATATCCTTAAATCCATCTTCCTCATATGATTGATTTTTGTACCAGCAGCTTGGTGCATAACCTCTGGAATACTTCCAGCAAGGTATAGACTTATAATCCTGCCCAAGTTGGGCTTCTTCAAGCTTTCCTTTATCTTCTCAAGAACTATCACAGACCAATCTGTTTGCAAAGTGAAGATGATCCGTGTCATAATACTGAACATAGAGGCAGATACCCTATCATGCTCTCCTGGCTTACTTAATATTATTTTTCCAACAATCTCTGAAAGGAATTTCCCTTGATTGTTCATGCCCTTTCTAAGAAATACTGATCCAATCTTCATCTTAGAATCCAGACCACACCATGCCAAAGCATCTCTGGTCCTAGAAGCAGTAACCTCGTCTTCTTCTTTTGTTCTTGGTAACTGTAATACTTTCCTCAGACTTTTAGGTGAAACCTTCACCTTCTCACCATGAACCCTGGATTTGATCTTGAATCCAGTTTCGTCTATCTTAGCTCCCTTTAGGAATTCCAAGACTTCCTTTTTCCAGATCTTTGTAGGCTCAGAAACCAGAAATTCTAATCCCGAGTCTGCAACTAGGGTGATAACGTTCTTGATTTCTTGGTCGGCATCAACAAATGCGTCGCGCACCAGTTCATAACCCTCATTGACGTTCTCCTCAAGCTTTGGCGCCATTAGGGTTTGAAGAATTTGACTTGAGAGAAGAGAGGTGTCGACACAGTAGTTTGGTCTCAAAACTTTTGAAAGCGTGTCGACAGACAAAGGCAAAACCCTATTTATACCTTTCTAGTTTTGAAGATGAAAAGGCGGGCAGCCAACTTAAATTGTGTCGACACTGGCAAAAAGTGTCGACACTGACTTATAATGTCTCGACACCTATGTGTCGACACAAGTTTAGTCAACAGATTATATGTGTCGACACTTGTTTATGTGTCGACATCACTTAACTCGACATTTAGTCGAGACTTTACTTAGATAATTCTGAGTAAACACTAAGTGTCGACACCACCTTGGTTGTGTCGACACCAACTTGTCATGTGTCGACACTAATATTCTGAAGTGTCGACACTTACTTTCTAGATGTGTCGACACCTTTTCCCTGAAGTGTCGACACCACTATTCTGTGTCGACACAGAGATTTTTGTGTGTCGACACCTTTTTACTTAGCCATTTCCAATTCTATAAACTTACTCTAAGTTTATCATTCCTAGTTCAATTTTAAACCTATTGAACTTAGCTTCTTCTAGGGACTTAGTATACATATCAGCTAGTTGATTATCAGTTTTAACATATTCTAATAAAATATCCTCTTTCTCAACATGCTCCCTAAGAAAATGATATTTTATCTCAATATGTTTAGTTCTACTATGTGAAACAGGATTATGTGCAATTGAAATAGCACTTGTAGAATCACAGAAGAGTGGAGTTCTACTTACCTGAAATCCATAGTCCTCAAGCTGATGTTGTATCCACAGAAGTTGAGCACAGCAACTTCCTGCAGCCACATATTCTGATTCTGCAATGAAGATAGCCACACTTGTTTGCTTTTTGCTACTCCAAGAAATCAGTCTCTCACCTAGGAATTGACAGGTTCCAGTAGTGCTTTTTCTGTCTTCTTTGCATCCTGCAAAGTCTGCATCTGAATAACCTGTTAGATCAAAATCCCCATTCCTAGGGTACCAGAGGCCTAGATAAGGAGTGCCCTTTAGATATCTCAATATTCTTTTGACTGCTGTCAAATGAGACTCTTTAGGGCAGGCTTGATACCTTGCACAGACACATGTAGCATACATGATATCTGGTCTACTTGCAGTCAATTATAATAGGGAGCCAACTATCCCTCTATACAAGGTTTCATCTACAGGTTTCCCTGCATCATCCTTGCTAAGAGACATACTTGACCCCATAAGAGTCTTCATGGTGCTGGATGAATCCATACCATACTTCCTTATGAGTTCTAGGGTGAACTTGGACTGACATATGGATAAACCACTCTCAGTCTATCTTACTTGGAAACCCAAGAAGAACTTTAGCTCTCTCATACTACTCATCTCAAATTGACCTTGCATTAGCTTTGCAAACTTTTTGCAAAGGCTACTTTCAGTAGACCCAAATATAATGTCATCTACATATATTTGGACTATTATTACTTTGCCTCTAGATTCCCTAAGTAATAGAGTCTTATCTATTTTCCCCCTTGAGAACTTGTTCTCAATGAGGAAACTAGATAGGGTTTCATACCAAGCCCTAGGGGCTTGCTTTAACCCATATAAAGCTTTCCTAAGTCTATAGACATGATTAGGTAGAGTTGAATCAACAAAACCTGAGGGTTGTTCCACATAGACTTCTTCTTTAAGATTACCATTTAGAAATGCTGACTTGACATCCATTTGGTAAACTTTGAATCCTTGAAAGGTTGCATAGGCCAGGAACATTCTTATGGCTTCCAGTCTGGCTACTGGAGCAAAGATTTGATCAAAATCAATACCTTATTCCTGCCTATATCCTTTAGCAACCAATCTTGCTTTGTTCTTAATGATGACTCCTTGCTCATCCATCTTGTTCCTATAGATCCACTTGGTTCTAATTATATTGTGGTCTTTAGGTTTAGGAACAAGCTCCCAGACCTTGCACCTCTTGAATTGATTGAGTTCTTCTTGCATTGCCTCAATCCAAAGAGAGTCTTGAATGGCTTCTTCAACTTCTTAGGTTCAACTTGGGATAGGAAACTGGAGTAGATTGCTGCATTCAGGTTTCTGCTCCTTGTTTGTACCCCTTGTCTTGGATCTCCAATAATCTGCTCTACTGGATGATCTCTAAGATGCCTATTGGCTGGAGGCATCCTGACTTCTGGTTGAACCTCTTTAGTTTCAATCATCTTGCTGTACTCCTTGTACTTCTTCTGCATTTAGTACATGTAGTACTCCCCCTGGACAACAACCACTGTCTTCTACTTGCTGTCTTGCAGTAGATTCTTCTTCTAGAGTGAGCTTGTCCATCTTCTTTGTTAAACATGTGGGGCTGCATACACTACTAGACAATTCATTGTTAATAAGCTTAGTTTCATCAAATACTACATGTACAGTCTCTTCTACAACTTGAGTAGACAAGTTGTAGACTCTATAAGCCTTACTATTGTTGCTGTACCCAACAAAAATTCCCTCTTGGGACTTGACAGCAAACTTAGTCAAGTAAGACTTTCCATTGTTAAGTATGAAGCACTTACAACCAAAGATCCTGAAGTAGGATAGATTTGGTTTCCTGCCTTTCACAACCTCATAGGGGTCTTGTTGAGACTTTTAGTTATGGTAGCCCTATTAATAACATGGCATGCAGTATTGACTGCTTCAGCCCAGAAATATTCTGGTAGTGATGTATCACTTAATAGGGTTCTACCTGCCTCAATCAAGGTTCTATTCTTCCTCTCAGCAATGCCATTTTGCTGAGGTGTTCTTGGTGAAGAAAACTCTTGAAATATCCCAAAGTCTTCACATAGTTTTGCCATACTCTCAGACTGAAATTCAGTACCATGGTCACTTCTAATCTTGACCACTGTACTGTCTAGTTCATTCTGAATTTGCTTGACAAAGCTATAGAAGACATTAGGTGTTTCAGATTTCTGTCTTAAGAAGAACACCCAGGAAAACCTTGAGTAGTCATCTACAACTACAAAGGTATAGACCTTCCTACCTAGGCTGTGAACTGGCATTGGACCAAAGAGATCCATATGCAAGAGGTATAAACACCTCACAGCATCTTTGTTTTCTATGCTTCTAAAGGTGGACCTTGTCTGCTTGCCCTTTTGACAAGCTGAGCAAATACCATGTTTAATGTTAGAAAGTAGAGAAAGGAAGCGAAAGAAGAGAACAAGCCGAAAAACTTTTGAATAATCGAAATTTATTATCCAAAAATGATAACTATTACAAAGGTATGCCCTCCCTTATATAGAATGGAGGAGAGAAGAGAGAATACAAATAAGAGATGTGGGACTAAAATTTACAAGCTAAGCGGACTGTACAAAGTAAACCGCACAGGCCGCGCGGTTAGACAGAAGCACTAACCGCACGGCTTACAATAAGAGATGCAGAGAGGTTGCCTGTGAAGATTGCTTAGACCGCCCGGTTTACAAGTCGCTGAGTCAAACCGCCAGACCGCGCGGTCTCTAACCCGCCAAGACAGACCGCCCGGTCTCCAACTTCAACACTCCCCCTCAAGCTGGAGCATATATATCAATCATGCCAAGCTTGTCGCAAACATGCAGAAACGAGGCGGAGACTGGCTTGGTGAAGATGTCGGCTAGCTCTTTATCAGATGTGACAAACGGAGTGCAAATCTGTTCTTTTAAAATCTCTTCACGAATGAAATGGCAGTCAACCTCAATGTGCTTTGTTCTTTCATGGAATACAGGATTTTTGGAGATGTATATGGCGGCCTTGTTATCACAGAACATAGGTAGAGGATGGTTGTACACCTCTCCTAAATCTAGCATGAGAGCCCGCAACCATTTCAACTCACAAGTGGTTGACGCCATACTGCGATACTCAGCTTTTGCACTGGACCTGGAGACAACAGACTGCTTTTTACTCTTCCAGCTCACCAGATTTCCCCCAACAAAGGTGCAAAAACCTGAGGTAGACTTGCGATCCTCTTTGTCATCAGCATAACTTGCATCTGAGTAGGCTTCAATCCTCAGATGACCATTCTTCTGAAACAGTAATCCTTTCCCAGGCGCTGCTTTGACATATTCCAAGATCCGCAAGGCGGACTGAAGATGACAATCCCTGGGCGCTTGCATGAATTGACTCACCTTGCCCACAGCATAAGAAATGTCGGGTCTGGTCACTGTGAGATATATGAGCTTACCAACCAGACGCCTGTATCGCGAACTATCTGAAAGAAGAGGCGAATCATCTGTCCAGGTTTTGTCCTCCCCAATAGCCATGGGACATCGGGCAGGTTTAGCTCCAGTCAATCCTGCCTCTTTTAAAAGATCAAGGGCATACTTACGCTGAGAGAGAACTAAGGAGTCGGGCTTCCGAGAGAGTTCGATCCCCAGAAAGTACTTTGGAGAGCCCATATCTTTAGTGATCAGATGTTGGCGAAGATGTAGCTTTGTCAGGGCTACCCCTTCCTGGTCATCGCCAGTGAGAAGAATATCATCGACGTATACAGCAAGAACAACCAGCCCAGAAGGAGTTTTGCGAATAAAGAGAGAGTGATCAGCAGAGCTTCGCACAAAACCAACAGCCGCCACAATACCGCTGAACTTGTCAAACCAAGCTCGAGGACTCTGCTTGAGGCCATAAATTGCCTTCTGCAGCCGGCATACTCGTGTCTCCCCCTGAGCAACATACCCAGGAGGTTGCTCCATGTAAACGGCCTCGTGAAGATCACCATAAAGGAAGGCATTCTTGACGTCCAGCTGAGAAATTGGCCAATCCCGATTGACGGCCACAGAGAGAAGAACCCGGATTGTGCTGAGACGAGCCACAGGGGAGAAGGTATCAAAGTAATCAACCCCATAGGTCTGAGTAAAGCCCTTAGCCACAAGGCGAGCCTTATACCGATCCACAGTGCCGTCTGGGCTAAATTTGACCACAAAGACCCAGCGACAGCCAACAACATCAGTGCCAAAGGAGGAGGAACAAGAGTCCAGGTACCCCGCTCAGTGAGGGTCGCCATTTCCTCATCCATGGCCATCTTCCAGTGAGGAATAGCAAGGGCCTCCTGATAGGAGCGGGGTGTGGCAGTGGCAGAGATAGCCAGTGCAAAGGCCCTGCGAGAAGGAGTAAGACGATCATAGGAAACAACAGCAGCAAGGGGGTGTAAGGTGCACGTCCGCACCCCTTTGCGAAGAGCTATAGGAAGATCCAGGTCAGCCGGGCCCGCGGCATCCGGAGCATCCGTGGTAGAGAAAGCTGGCCCGGGAGAAGAGAGCGACGGCAGCGAAGAGGAGGGAGAGGGTGGTGGAGAAGGGAGAGAGAGAGGTGGAGGAAGAGGAGGGGGGGGACGGTGTAGTGGTGGAGAGTGTAGGAGGAGACGAGGGAACGAAGGGAATGGCAGGAGAATCAGAAGCTGGGAGAAGAGGAGAAGAGGCATCCGAGAAGTAGGAGGTATTCTCGAAGAAGGTGACGTCAGCAGAGACGAACTGCTTACGAAGGACGGGATCAAAGCAACAGTACCCTTTCTGAGTGGTGGAATACCCCAGAAAGACACATTTGGTGGAGCGAGGGGAGAGCTTATCACGGGTGGCAGAAGGGGCATGCACAAAGGCAGTGCATCCAAAGATTTGGAGAGGGAGATGAAACGGCTCCTTGCCCGGATACAAATGGAGAACGGGGTTTGGCCATGGAGAACCGTGGAGGGAATGCGATTGATGAGGTAGCAGGCAAGGAGAACAGCATAGCCCCAATAGGAGCGAGGAACATGCATCTGGGTCATCAAGGTGCGAGCGACATCGAGCAGGTGTCGGTTTTTGCGTTCGGCTACACCATTTTGCTGTGAAGAATAGACACAACTAGTTTGATGAAGAATCCCATTTTGCATGCAGAATGTAGAGAAGTCACGACTGAGATATTCTGCGGCATTATCAGACCGAAAAACTTTGATAGAAACATCAAACTGAGTTTTGATCATGAGATAGAAGGATGTCCATACAGAGAATAATTCGGAGCGATCTTTTAACAGATACACCCACGTACAGCGAGAGAAATCATCAATGAACGTGACAAAATAGGAACTACCCCGACCAATGGTAAGAGTAGGAGAAGGACCCCAGATGTCGGAGTGGATAAGATCAAACGGACGGGTAGAGCTACGAACGTGCTTTGGAGGGAAGGAGGAGCGGTGATGCTTGCCAAGCTGACAAGCCTCACAGTTGAGCGGAGGACTTTGAGGAGGAAGGTGGGCAGAAGTTGACGAAGAAGACGGGGAGGAGCATGACCAAGGCGGAGATGCCATTGGAGAAGATCTGTGGAGGTGGAGGAGAAGGTGGAAAAAGCAGAAATGTTGTCGAGGAAGTATAAGCCGCCACTCTCAGTCCCAGTAGCAATCGTCCGTTGGGAGTCCGGATCCTGAAAAGAGCAAGAAGTAGAAGTAAATGTGACGGAACACTGTAATTGCTTGCAAAGAGATGTAACAGATAACAAGTTGCACGGGAACTGGGGCACATATAGAGTATCCGCCAAGTGAAGAGACGGGGTGACATGAACTATCCCGGTGCCATGAACAGATGATGAAGAGCCGTCAGCGAGAGTAACTGGGGCAAGCGAGCATGTTTTTCTAGGAGAGAGAAACACGGGAGATGGCCGGTCATATGATTCGTAGCACCAGTGTCGATCAGCCATTTGCCCTGAGTAACAACGTGTGCACGACCAGAAGACGTGACAACCGAGGCGAAAGCCATGAAGGGAGGAAGAAGAAACTGCAGCGGTCTCGGTGACAGCACACCAGCGGCACGAAGGGCCACGACCAAGTGCAGAGCACAAGCCGCGCGACTAAACCAGGAGGTCGCGGCGACTAACAAGAGAAGCGGCTAAGAGCGAAGAGGCGGAGAGGCCGCTCAAACAAGGAAGAATCCGCGTGAAACCGCGGCGGGAACAAAAGGGAAGAAGCCGCTTGAACACGAGCGGCTAGGATCCAGATCAAGGCACAGCGGGGAAGAAGTCGCGCGGACTGCAAAGGGCCGAGCGAACAGAAGAGAGGAGAAGAGCAGGTGACCGCGACCAAGATGCGGGTAAGAAAGGGACAACCCGCACGGTCAGGCAGATCACAGCAGTTGCGAGAATGCGGTCAAGGGCACAGCGGGGAAGAGGTCGCGCGGACTGAAAAGGCCGAGCGAACAGAAGAGAGGAGAAGAGCAGGTGACCGCGACCAAGATGCGGGTAAGAAAGGAACAACCCGCACGGTCAGGCAGATCACAGCAGCAAACCGCGAGTGCAGAGACAACACACGCGGACAGAGACAGACCGCAGCGACTAGGAAGTCGGAGCGGCAGGAAAGAGCAAGGAGCGCGGCGACACGGAAACAGGTCGCTGCGACAAAGAGCAGGAGGAGAAGAGAAACAAGAAGAGCAAGCCGCGCAAACAGGCAACGGACAGAAACAAGCCGCGCGGATAGAAACAAACCGCGCGGACAGAGGAGAAGGCAAGCCGCGAACAAGCCGCAGAACGCGGAAGACAAGCCGCGAACAACAGAGAGCGCACAGAATCAGGAGGAAAAGACCGTGTCCTCTGATACCATGTTAGAAAGTAGAGAAAGGAAGCGAAAAGAAGAGAACAATCCGAATAAACTTTTGAATAATCGAAATTTTATTATCCAAAAATGATAACTATTACAAAGGTATGCCCTCCCTTATATAGAATGGAGGAGAGAAGAGAGAATACAAATAAGAGATGTGGGACTAAAATTTACAAGCTAAGCGGACTGTACAAAGTAAACCGCACAGGCCGCGCGGTTAGACAGAAGCACTAACCGCACGGCTTACAATAAGAGATGCAGAGAGGTCGCCTGTGAAGATTGCTTAGAACCGCTCGGTTTACAAGTCGCCGAGTCAAAACCGCCAGACCGCGCGGTCTCTAACCCGCCAAGACAGACCGCCCGGTCTCCAACTTCAACATTTAACACACTTAACTTGAGGATCATTCCTCACTAACTCTTTGCTAAAGAGTTTGTCAATTGTCTTGTAGTTTAGATGGGCTAGCCTCTTGTGTCATTTGACACAATGAGAGACTTTCTCATCTGCTACAAGACACACTTGAGAACCATTGGTCTCACACATAATGTCTAGGCAGTAGACATTCCTCTTTCTATAACCTGTCAAAATGATCTCGTGATCAGTTGACCTCTTGATATGACAACCATTCTTAACACAATGAGATGTCATACCCTACATCACTTAATTGACTTATACTTATTAGGTTGTGTTTCAACCCTTTAACATAAGCCACTTGAGTAATGGTAACTAAGTTACTAGAAATGTTATCAAATCCTTGGATGATTCCTTTTTCAGAACCACCAAAGGTGACTTTTGGACCATCTTTGATTGAAATGTAGTCCTTTAGTAAAACCCCTTGTTCCAGTCATATGTCTGGAACATCCACTGTCCAAGTACCATATTGGGGCATGGCAACTTGGACTCACCTGCAAAACAGATTAATGAACCTTAGAACCCAAAGTATTCTTGGGTCCTTGGTATTTGTTAGTTTGCATCCTGACAAGACTACCTGCTGGTTTTCCAACAACCAGTTTGCTACTCACTTTGGCACTAGCATTGTGCCAACAGTCCATTGCAAAGTGGCCAACCTTGCCACAACACCAACACTCAAACTTATTGTACCTTTGCTTAGGTACAGTCTTAGCTGTTTTATCCACAACTGCTTGTTGAGTGTTGGGGCTTTGCCCTTGGACTTGGACTGGACAGTCCTTGTAGGTTTAATAAAACTTAGTCCAGCTTTGCCTTTGTGATGAACAAATTCATCAATTAAAGGTAGAACTGACTTAGGTTTAGAAAACCTAGCAACTAGATCTCTCTCCTTCTGAAGATTAATCTCAGTCTCTTGATTTGATCATTCTTATATGTGATAGTCCCTATCTGAATCACAGTTATGTGCTTCAGTCTGGCTATCTCATTTAGCTTTTGATCCAACAATTTCTCAGAATCAGTTTCCATAGCTTTGAGATTAGCAATTTCCTTTGCCTGACTTTTGGCTAGGGACTTGCTCTTCTTATAAGCTTGCAACAGTACTTTATATTCATCTATCAGCTGATGAATATCTTCTTCAGACTCAGATGCACTCTCATCATTTGATGATGATGAATCTGATTCTGTTCTGGCACAAGAAACTGAACTTAAAGTTGAACTTTGTACCTTACTGGGTCCTGGCTGCTCCAGGATTTTGTCACTTTCAGTCAATGCCATTAGCCCTTGGCATTGACTGTCTTCTTGTTCATATATAGACTCCATAATCTGTATGAACTCTTCTTCTTCTTCTTCTTCAGCAAACAGCCTTATAGATGCCTCATCATCTGACTCAGTTTCTGATGAAGAGATATCTGACAGGTCTTCTCCTTTTTGGCAACAAATGACTTTTCTTTCTTGCCTTTGAAATGAGTCTTCTTCTTGTCACTAGACTCCTTTCTCTTTTCTGGACAATCTGCAACAACATGGCCTTGTCTATTGCAGCAATAGCACACTATTTTTGAAAGTGTAGCCTTGCTAGACTTAGTCTTTTTCCTGTCCTTCTTTGAAGCCTTTTTATTCTGATAAAAGTCTTCTTTTCCCTGTGAAGTAGAAGGTCTTGTCCTCCACTGTTTCTTCTTCAAGAACTTCTGAAAATGTCTAGTGAAGGCAGCAAAGTCCTCATCACTTTCACTGCTTTCAGATTTTGTGCTAACTGACTCATCTGACTCAGAATCCAGCTGCTTTTGAAGGTGGAGAAGGTGACTTACATCTGTACTTTCTGGGGGCTTCTGTCTTGAAGGCCACTGTTCTTTCCTTATGTTCAATTCTTGTTGATTTCTCCTCTTCTTTCCTCACTGTCAACTGCATTTCATAAGACAACAGTTTGCCAAACAGTGTAGGTGGAGGAATTTCTGCCAACTTAGCCATTTCTCTAATGACACAGATCTTGGTGTCCCAATCTTTTGTTAGGGACCTTAAAAACTTGTCATTGAGTTCATAATTACTGAACTCTCTGTCATAGGACATGAGCTCATTCACTATCCTGTAGAACTTTTTATAACACTCAGTTATGCTATCAGATTTTCCTTGTCTAAAACTTTCATACTCTTGATTTAGCAAGGATTTTCTGTCTTGCCTCACTTCTTCAGAACCCTCCATGTACACAATAAGAGTATCCCACATATCTTTGGCTGTCTTACAGTGTATTAGATTCTGAAAAGTTGCATCATCTATGACACTCACTATTATGTTCTGAGCCCTCTTATCCATAGTGGCTAGAACAATTTCATCCTTTGTCATTTCAGAGAAATCCTTAGGTATTCTCTGATTGGCATCCAAGACTGATAACCTTCATGTGCACATATGACCCTTCTTTTACTGTGATGTAAATCCTAGGGTCTGAGGCTTCCATAAAGAGTCTCACCATTTCCTTCCAGATCCTAAAGATCTCTTCCTACATATATGTAGCTTCATGGATCCCAATTCCTTGTGATTTTCAGTGGAACCCATGGTTCTTGATTTTCTTGATTCTGTACTTTACTTAGACTGAATCTGCCAACAGGATCTACTCAGACTGTTAGTCCATTTTTGAGTAACCTCGCTTTGATACCACTTGAAAGATATAGTACCTAAACACCTAGAGGGGGGGGGTGAATAGGTGACTTGAATCTTTTTAACTTTTTAGGCAGTAAACAGATAATATCACAGAATTATATCTAATCTATCACATCACACATTCACCAATCACAGCAATCCACAAACACACAGTAGACACAGAGTTTTATAGTGGTTCCCCAAGCTTTGGGTACATCCACTTTCCCCCTTCGCCTATCTCGCAGTGTACTAGATTCGGCCAAACTCCTCCACTAACTCAGAACCCAAAATAGGCTCCTACACCTCAGGCCCAAGGCCCTACAACTCAGCTTTTCCACAAAGCCCACACTCAGCCACAAAGACCTACACTCAGCCACCAAGGCCTACACTCAGCCACCAAGGCCTACACTCAGCCACCAAGGCCTACACTCAGAGATTTAACTCTCCTACCTCAGCCTTTATAATTGCAGGCTTACAATCTCAGATCCCTAAGGATCCTACAAGTTATAATGAATACAAAATGTATAAACTCAACAACTTAGATGAAAGAGAGATAAGTTGTGAGATTCTTGATGAGTTCTTGGAAGAACTCAGCTGAAATCAATCTGACTTGGCTTTCTTCAAAGCTTCTTGAAATTAGAACACAATAAGACTGATTCCTCTGCAGTTGATCCTTGATCTCTGCTTCTTAAGATTCAGACCAATCTGAATCCTTCTTCTCAGCTGGGTTCCAACAGCTGATTTTCTTGGATGGAGCTCTCTCTCTCCAACTTCTTAGATCTTCACTTGAAAGCTAGATCTTCTTGTGTGTTTCTCTTGTGAATGATCACTTGAACCACTTCATCAATCTCAACAACAGTTTCTGTAGACTGTATAAGCCTATTTATAGGCCTTCTTCATGGTAACCGGCTGGTCCGGTTCATAACTGAATTCTGACAACTCTGACAGGTGATGTAGACCGGCTGGAATGGCAGCTGTCAAGTCATCCAGTCAGTTCTTGAAAATTCTGTAACTGTCTTTAAGTGTCGAGACTTTCTGTCTTTAAGTGTCGACACTTATAGACCAAGTGTCGACACAAGTTGTCTAAGTGTCGACACTAGTCTACAAGGTGTCGACACAACTCCTTGTATTGTAGATTTTGTATCGCGACACTACTTCTTCTTCATGTGTCGACACTAAAATTGAGTGTCGACACAAGTACTTGTTCTTCAGAATTTTGCTGAATTCTTCTAAGTGTCGACACAACACCTTTGTGTCGACACATCTTCATGTGTTGAATCTGTTAAGTGTCGACACTGCTTCTTGGTGTCGACACATATCTTCAGTGTTGATACTTGTTGAGTGTCGACACATTGCTCTGGGTGTCGACACTTTCTTCTTCTGTCGAGACTCTAACTGAGTGTCGACACATTCCCTTAGTGTCGACACTTGTACTTAGAATATTCTTGAACTTTGCTGATTTTTGCTAAGTGTCGACACAGCTCCTTGTGTCGACACTTTCTTCAAGTGTTGAGTCTTCAGCTAAGTGTCGACACATTGTTCTGGGTGTCGACACTTACTTCAAGTGTTGACTCTTCTGCTGAGTGTCGACACATTGTTCTGGGTGTCGACACTTGTACTTAGTCTCTGCAGACTTTTGCTGAGTGTCGACACAGCCTCCAAGTGTCGACACTTTCTGATGTAGACACAGTTTTTCTGGGTGTTGACACAACTGCTAAGTGTCGACACAGCTTCACTGTCTTTTCTTCATTGAGTGTCGACACAGCTCCTTGTGTCGACACTTTCTGTCTGGTGTCGACTCAGCATCCTTGGTGTCGACACAATGACTCCAAGTGTCGACACTGCTTGCCTGGGTGTCGACACAAGTCTTCTTAAGTGTCGACACTTTCCCTCTGGGTGTCGACACATGGACTTAGAAACTTTTTCTTCTTTCCTGCAAATACTTAGCCTGCACAAGTAAACTCAAAACACATCAAATACATTTTGATGTATATCATTGAGTTGGGTGAGGCTTCTTCAAATCAGGTATATTAGAACCAATATACCCAACAAAGATCTTCAGGCCATGAGCGTTTGTGTATTTGTATACATTCCGGGTGATATATATAAATAAGTGGTTTTATATATTTAGTGGACATTCAGTATGTTGAGTTCGTGCAACTTAAAACGCTTTCGATAGAATGCTCTGAGTTAAGATGCGAGTAGAACGTGATTTTGATATTCATACGTGATTCCGTCATTTGTTTGTGAAATATGGTGTGTGGCCCCGGCCGGACCCACCGTTATATTGCATATGACGAATGGAGGCGTTACAACATATACATGACCTTGAAGTGGCAAGAGCTTTGCGTTTTCAAGCAAACTTACCATTACAATTCTGGAGAGTGCGTGTTATGACTGCTACTTTCTTAGTCAATAAAATTATATCATAAATTCTAAATAATTAATCTCAATATGAGCTCTTATTTCATAAACCTCCAAATTATGAAAAGCTTCGAGTATTTGGTTGTTTATGTTTTGCATCAATCACTGCACACAATGGAGACAAATTTAAAGCAAGAGTCATACATGTATTTTCATTAGATATTTGTATGCCTCAAAAGCGGTATAAATTGTTTGATTTAAACTCAGATAATACTTTTGTTAGTAGGGATGTTAAATTTAAGGAAAACATATTTCCTTTCTCAAAAGCTACTAACAATTTTGATATTTTACCAATCCTGTTTCCCTCAGACATGAATAAATTTGGACTTGAAATTCCTATAGACAATGAAAGTTCCATTACTCAGCATCCACACGATGTTTCTGAACAAAATATCAACAATATTGACAACTGTAATGAAGATGATAATTCTCTTATTCTTCAAATTCAAATAATGATGAAGCTCGTTCTTTGCCTTTACCAAATACATATGATCTATGAAGGATTACCAAAATTATATATCCTCCACAATGACAAAAGGATTATATATGCTCATTAATTAAGTCTAAACAGTGTTCTGCAAATGAAAAATTCAGATTACTTGTCTCACAAAAGGCTACCAAGTCAACACATCAAATTTATTTGTAATAATATGACATCTAAAGATCCACAAAGTTATAGTTAGGCTTATCAAGATCCACGATGGAGGGAAGCAATGTCATTGGAGATGCAAACACTAGCATACAACAATACTTGGTATATCACAGAACTACTGGCAAAGAAGAAGACAATTAGTTGTAAAGGGTTTAGAAAATTAAATATAACTCTGATGGGACGATAGAAATATACAGAGCGCGTTTGATGGAGAAAGAATTTACACAAATTGAAGGCCAGGATTATCAAGATACTTTTGCCCCCATAGTCAAAATGACTATTGTTTGAACTATGATGCCATAGCTGCTTCACGAGGATGGCCGTTAATTCAACTTGATGCAAATAATGCATTTTTACATGGAGATTTGTTGGAAGAAGTTTATATGGACATACCATAAGGTTTTGTTATTACAGGGAAAATACAAAAGGCCAGTTTGCAAGTTAACCAAGTCTTTGTATGGTTTAAAACAAACATCACGACATTGGTTTGTAAAATTTTCTTCAACAATAAAAGCTTTTGGTTTTAAACAATTAATATGTGATCATCCTTTATTCACTAGAATAGATAAAGATGATTTTATTGCTCAATTGGCTTATGTAAATGATATTGTCATCACGGGAACCAATCTTACTAGCATTAATAAGTTCAAAGTCTTTCTCAATAACAAGTTCAAATAAAGGATCTTGGAGATTTGTGTAAAAGCCGAACGTGTGTGTGTGTGTGTGTGTGTGTGTGTATTCGCAATGAACAGACGGAAGCTCAGGCCGCGCCGATCACTCTAGCCGCCTCAAATCTCCTCTGTTTCGCACGTTTTCTTCTTCTTTAGGAAGATAATATCTTTTTCTTCAATGCTCTCTCTTCCTGTATGAAGTTATGACATAGATTGGAGAGAGTTTGAAACCTAGGGTTAGGATTTTTGAGCTTTGTGTTAATGAACGGCATATGAAAAGTTTCTATACAGTTTTTTTGTGCCCTAATCCTTGATTTTGAGTTAATTTGAGAACTACATCATTAGAGTTTCAGATTTGGAGTTTTGTTTTTTGCTTTCCTTGTAATCTTTTGGCCGGCTGTGTGCTTTGAGGGTTATTTGTGCTGGTCGACTACTATTGTTGGGGGTTGTTTGTGCTGGCCGACTGCTGTTGTTGGGGGTTGTTTGTGGTGATCGACTGTTGTTGTTGGGGGTTGTTTGTGCTGGCCGTCTGCTGTTGTTGGGGTTGTTTGTGCTGGAAGACGGCTGTTGTTGGGGGTTGTTTGTGGTGGCCGACTGCTGTTGTTGGGGGTTGTTTGTGCTGGCTGACTGCTGTTGTTCGAGGTTGTTTGTGCTGGCCGACTGCTGTTGTTGGGGGTTATTTGTGCTGGCCGAGTGCTATTGTTGGGGGTTGTTTGTGCTGGCCGACTGCTGTTTGTTTGGTTGTTACCTAGACTGGACGGTTGTCTTAGATGGAATTGAACATGTTAATTTGAGCTGCAATTTGCAGCCCTTGACGTTGCCATCGTGACAACCCTTGCGGCTGTTTGTATGAGCAATTTGACTTAATTCTTGTGGGCATATGAAACTTTTGTTGGTCGAATGATGCACCTACATTTTGAGTCACCCACACTAGTCCTTCCCTAGACAACTCCTAGAGGTCGTAGTCGTGACCATCATAGGAGTCCGCTATTAACTATTTATAGTACAACCCTAAAGTAAATGATTTATTAATACTACAGAGGATGGCGTCCGGTGATAGACCCGACGAGAATCCTACGAGGGATAAGGGTAAAGGAAAAGTTGGGGTGAGTCCTTACCATTTTTATGAACCAGATAATCTAGTTATTCTTTAAATATTTGATATCATTGAAACTATAAATTGTTGAACACGCTAACGTGGCATAGCGGACGATAGAACTCTGAGGGGAACCAAATATAAATAATTTCTATTTTTGAATTAAATTGAACGAACTAAAATGAATTGAAGAAAATGATTCAGAAATGAATAAGTTGAAATCGAGAACGCGTCGACGCACCAAAATGCTATGGGTCGGCCTAGTAGGGGGATGCTTCAGACTCCTACACCTCGTGAGAGGGGTAGAAACTCTCACACCTCGTAGGAGGGGTCAACTCCTACAAAATATGATAAGAATCCAATTTAAGAGGCATTGATACCTGTTGCGCGTGCGAGCGCCCTAAAGCGGATATTTATATGAAGGACCGGTAGACTCGGATGTTTGAGAATGTGAATGACGCTCAGCATTTTGAGAAATGAATCACGAATGAACGAACTTCGATATATAATGAATGAAATATGACTTGATATCAGATATAGAATTGTTGATTATACTTGTTTCCTAGCTTAGAAACATGATCATACCGATACAGATTTGATTGCTGCTGACTCTCTTTGTATGCTTGCAGTGTGAAGCTACAGGTAACAGTAAGGAATTCACTTAGTTTTCAAAACTAATTGGTTCTCGATTTTTCTTATAGGAATCGAGCACCAGCGTACCAGACCCCGCTAGATAGACTCAGGCCGAGGCAGTTCGAAGACCAGTGGAAGACGTGGCTCGTCCACGGGTTAGCATATGTGTCTACTACTCGTACATTTGTAGATATTTGTAGTTTAGACATTCTGTACATGTACTTTCATGTGGACAGTGTATATATTTTGTATGACATATGGTTTTATGTTTTCACCTGGTACACCTTTTTATTAAAACTGTTGCGCATATACTTGTGAGAAACCTGCTCAAAAAGAAAATTTAAATAGTGGCGGATTTTGGCCGTTACAATTTGCATTTCTTCTTGGGGCTAAAAGCTATCAAGAATGGAGAAGGGTTGCATATGTATCAACAAAACTATGCATGTAACCTTCTAAAAAGATGATGGGTTAACAGGTTGCAAACCAAGCCTCATACAAATGAATTAAAATAACAAGTTGAGTGATAATAATGGAAAAGAACTTTAGGATTCACACCCACTACAACAAAATAATTAGTAAACTGATTTATCTCGCAGTCACTAGACCAAATTTAACATATTATATGCATATACTCAGCCAATTTATTGCAAAGCCACAGACAGATCACATGAACATGACATATAAGGTCCTAAGATGTGTCAACGGAACACTCAGTTAAGAGTTAATAATCTTAAATCATAACTTAGAAGATTTTTGTGATGCTGATTGGGCAGCCTGTCCAGTGACACGAAGGTCTATCTTAGGTTTTCACATAAAGCTTAGAACGAGATTAATCTCATGGAAGACTAAGAATCAAAATACGGTTTCAAAGTCGTCGACCGAATCGGAATATCGGGCTATGGCCTAAGTTTGTTGTGAACTCACTTGGTTGAACTATTTGTTGGAAGATTTTCAAATCACTGATTTGATTCTCGTACCCTTACATTGCGATAACCAGGCATCACCGTTTATAGCTTCTAATCCAATTTTTCACGAGAGAATAAACCATATAGAATTGGACTGCCATGTAGTTCGAGAAAAGTTGCAAGCTGGTCTAATTGCTCCAATCTATATCTCTATCAAACACAAACTTGCAGATCTTTTCAAAAAGTCCATTGGGAGATCACATTTGCAGTTACTTCTCAGCAAGTTAGGAATTTGTAATGTATTACAAATTTCAACTAGAAGGGGGTGTTGAAATTACATGACTGTCTGTTTTTCTGTTAGTTAGTTTTATGTTCTACTTCCTAGTTTGTTAGTTTCTTTTCTTGTTAATGTAGAACTCTTGTCTACACTTATATATAAAGTGTAGTCTCAATGCTATGTATGCTTTAAGTTTCCTCTGTTTTCTTCCAAGAAACCCTGAAAGAAAATGTAATACAACGAAATTGTTCTTCCATGGAGGATTTCGACTCGAACACGATGATATTCAAGGCGGGCGGGTCACTCGGATCTTCTTCATTTCAAATACACGATAGAGATATAGTGCACTTTGGCTTAATCTCCTCGATTTCACATTCTTATCATAGCCATTTTTCCCTCTGACTGAAAATAGTGGCAAGGGACAAGGGGTTTAGATTGTACATACATATTAGAGCTTGAAGATGAAGAAGAATGTTAATTAGAGAACTTTTACTAATTCTTCGTAAATAACTTATTAGAGTGAGAATTTTCAGTTCCTAATTAAAGGACCGCGGAGCAGGGAGAGTCTGCCTGCAACAATCATTGCCTCTTGTTTCTTTGAACTTGGATTGATGCAACTTCTTCTAGTGTACAATCCTGTATTTGCTGAGTGGGACCCCAACGAAGCCAATGATCCTCAGGCTCAGGCTGGTAAAGGTAGGAGAGTGGGGTAGGGAGACCTACACTCGCACAGAGAAAGTGAAGGCCTTTTGCTAGGTTGGGCGGAAGGGCTATTGCCCAGGCAAGCAGAAGGATTATTAGGTTAGGCGGAAAGCCTCTCGCCAAATCAGTCGGATGGTAAGAGGATCTCACACTCGCCCTTTGAGGAGCTGGGGGGGGGGGGATTCTCTGCTCACCCCAGCATTTGCTTCTTCAAGCGAGAGGTGCCTTCATTGGACACTCGCCCCATGGGATCCATAGGTAAAATTACTTAGTTGCCCTTGAAGGTATGCAACTAGCCTCTCAGAACAACGGATTTACGTTGTTGGCAAACTTAGTTGAGCTGCATATAGCATAATGGAACAATGGAATTACGTTGTTGGCAGACCAAGTCCTGAAATTCTATAAATAGACCATGCGGGCACCTTTGGAGGGGATCTAGTTCATTCTTGGCTTCTTCATCCTTGGGTTATTTTGGTCTGGCTGTATAAGATCTCCAAGGTCCCCAACTCAGCTTTTGGCTTGGGAGGAAAAACTCTCTATAGATCTTCTAGGTATGTGGTTTGACCTACACGTTGCATCACAAGTCAGATTTTTGGTTCCTAGCGACGGATCAGGAGCTCAAGTTTGGGAGAAGTATATGCAAGCTAACCCCTTAGGTTCGAACTCTTGATGATGCCAAGTTTTGGCTTCAACATCTAGGGTGGTATCCTCTCGCTGACACTGACATTCTGTTTGAGAACTTAGATTTAAGAATCTAAACAATTACTCCATTTTGTTGTTTTATAAAACTTGATCGCCAGAGAAAGGGAGAAAAGAAGAACATGTGACTAATGGAGAAAAGAAGAACATCTTCGGTGAGATCCAATCTTAGCCTTTTCCTCTTAAGTTATTTTTTGGTGGAGGTGTGTGGTGGGACATCTATGTCGCAGTGATCCAGTTCATTCGGGTTTTGGCTTGCCTTCGGCTTGTCTCCTGGTAGTAAGAGGCATGCAGACCCATTTTTGCGTCTGTCTGGCTGCATAGAGTGGTAATAAGCTCCAAGGTTCTCGAGATCCCGTGGCAACAAAGGTGCCCAGCTCAGCCTTTTTAGGCTTGGGGCGAGACAAGCCGCCGGCCCAGGAGGGTGCGGTGGGCCTCTGGCTCTAAACCCGGGCCGCTGGTAGGTCGGCGACTCTGGGGCGGCCCAAGGGCCTAAACCCGGGTCGTTACAAAAAAATGCGACGCCGTTGGGCGAGACAAGCCTCGGCCTAGGCAAGGGTGCAGGCCTTGAGCTCTAAACCCGGGCCGTGGTAGGCCGGGACGCCGTGGGGCGGCCCATCCACACTGCAACACATGGTCAGTTTTTTGGTTCTTAGTGACTGGTCAGGAGCTCAAGTTTGGGAGAAGTAGGTGCAAGTTACCCCCTTAGGTCTGAACTCTCGATGAGACCAAGTTTTGACTTCAACATCTAGGGTTATATCCTCTGGCTGACACTGACATTCTGTTTGAGAACTTAGATTTAGGAATCTAACCAATTGCTCCTTTTTGTTGCTTTAGAAGATTTGTTCTCCAGAGAAAGGGAGAAAAGAATAACATGTGGCTGATGATCCTTTAATATCCTCTAGTCTTGTGAAAAATAATGCACTGCTTGCCGATAACCAAATTCTTAAAATAATATTTGCTAATATAAGACTACTCGTAGATAGCCAAACTCTTAGAAATACTTCCAATTATCAACTAATACAAACGTTTTAAAAATCGGACCGGACCGGCCGGTCCGACCGGTCGAACCGCCAACCGGTCTCTAGTTCGGTCCAGTTAGATGCCCAAAACCGGATTCGCCATGAATCGAGAAAAAATTGGCTGTCCGCCCGATCGTACTGGGCAACCGGGAACCGGCCCGGTTTTCCCCTAACCAGCCGGTTATTAAAACAGCTGTGGATTTGAAATCCACCGGTGCAGAAGGAGGCCAACCTTTTATGTTTCGATACTTTTATGCTTTAGGAGTTTAGGCTTTGCTACTTTGTTCACTGGTTTCTGTTAGTGTTGGCAGAAATCACAGAGCCACAGATCTTCTTCCTGGAGCGATTTGGACTTTGGAGGCGATCAGTGTTAAGCGAGCAGAGCACTGCGGCAAGCGAGATGGTATGCCTTTGAATCCTTCCTCTTCTTGCTTTTCGTCAATTTCTTGTTATAGATCGTCCGATTTCCACTTTTCTAGTTTTCCCTGTTAGTGTTGGCATTGAATTAGAGCAAGTGAAGCTCAATGCCATTGTTGAGATGCCATTTGTTTCTGTGCTGCCACTGTTGTTGGAACCACATGTAAGACAGTAAGATATCAAAACTATTTTTGGCATTTTATTTGTTTCTAGTGAATTTCACATGCTCCATTGAGATTTTGATGGCCTAAATATTTAGTGTTGCATTATCATCGTCAATAATAATATCATGGCTATTCCTTTATGAATCTACTTTAAGATATACTACGATAGATGGCTTTGCAGCATCGTCATTTAGATAAAGTTGGCTTAGCAGTTATTTGAGAAATTTCTTGAAAGAGGATGAGAATAGAGTTTTGGAATTATTTCAGAAGGTGATTTGTTTGATAATTCCTTTCAAGGCTCCGTTTTGCGCAACGTTTATGAAGTTCTTTAGGCGAGGTGTGTGTTCACGAACGTTGGTTCATAACCACCGCGTTCACAACCTCACCGTCGTGCCACACGGAGCCCGACAAAATGCTATTGATGCAGATCTTCTAGTCATTAATCATGTGTAATTCAATTCCTCGATTCCGACTAATCATCTATATAATTTAACTGTATTGGTGTATAATTCAATTCCATGATTCTATTTATAGAATTTTGTTACAGATGAGGTTGTACTCAAAGAAAAGTTATTTCAGACTTTCAGTTACTTGCTCAAAATGAGACCTCATTAATACATTTTTGGCTTTTTCACTGATATGCTTCTTTAACTCAATAGCTGTCGACTAATCTGCACTAATTTTTTGACTGTGGTGGAAATAATTCTCTTTAATTTCTTGGTGATTCATGCTTGTCTTGTTTTGTTAATTTAGGGTTAATGAATAAAACTAGTTAAATTTTCAATTATGATTAGAGGAATGTCTCTACTAGCCTTTGATATGCATGCCATCAAAAGTCAAAACCATCATCAAGGAATTGCGTGATTTATGATTTTATTCTCTATATACACTCACGTATACATATGTCATATGTGAAATAAGTCAAATCAAAATTATTATTTTATGTTTGTATCAGAAAATGGACTCTTCTTCCGAACCATCTAATGTTTCTTTACAAACTGTTTGTGAAAAAAATGATCATGGTTGAAATCATTTTAGTCTCATTCAAAGTTCTGATGGTAAAAAAATACTATAAGTGTTTACATTGTGGACTAACTTATAAAGATAGATGAATTAATAAAATGAAACAACATCTTGCTGAGATTAAAGAAAATATCGATACCTGCAAAAAATTTTCACATGACATTCGACAACAGATGCAAAAAAACTTGAAAGGAATAACTGAAAAAAGAAGCACAAGAATCTTTGGATAATACAAATCCATATGATGATCATGTGAATGATGATAGAGCTTCTCTTCCTAGGTCTGAGAATTCCATCATACAAGAAAAAAGAAGGAGAAAAAATGATAATGTTGACCATTACTTTGCCCCTAGAGTATCAGCAGTTCACAACCATTGTTGAACAGTGTCTTGTCCTCAAAAGAGGCGGTACATTGTGCTGATATGACAGTAGCTAGATGGTTTTTTTTATAACTATATACCTATAAATACTTTAAATTCAGCATTTGCATAAAAAACTATTAATACAATTGCTTCAATTGGTCCTGGTTATAAATTGCCTACATACCACATGATGAGAATTAATTTGCTTAGAGATTGTAAAGAAGAATGTCGACTTCTTGTAGATTTATATAGAGATAACTAGAGAGCTACTGGATGTACGTTAATGGAAGATGGATGGACTGATGGGAGGAGTAGAACATTAATTAATTTCTTGATTTATTCACCTCGTAGTATCTCATTTTGCAAATCACTTGATGCTTCAGATGTTACAAAAGATGCGACGACTCTGTGTTCTTTATTTGTAAAAGTAGTTGAATGGATTGGTCCAACAAGTGTGTTTCAAATTGTTACAGAAAATGCAGTAAACTACAAAAAAGTAGGGGAGTTACTACATGAAGAATATGATAATATTTATTGGATATTATGTATAGCTCATTACTTAAATTTAATTTTAAAGGATATTGGAAAGTTAAGTCATATGATGGACATTGCAAAAAAGGCTTCAAAAGTTACTGTATTTATTTACAATCATATATTTCTTTTATCTTGATTGAGGAAAAGGGAAGGATGTAGAGATATTGTTCGCCCAGCAGCAACATGATTTGCCACAACATTTATTACAATGAAAAGTTTGTATGAACATAAACATAATTTACAGGCTTTATTGACTAGTAAATGTTATACTGATTCAAGACTTACAAGATTAAGCAAAGGTTAAGAAGTTGTTAATACTATTTTGGATTATCATTTCTGGAACATGTGTTTGGTGATGACAAAGGTTGCAGGTCCACTAATAAGATTGATACGCATTGTAGATTCTGCTGAGAAACCCTCACTTGGCTATGTTTATGATGGAATGCATATAACAAGAAAGGGAATTAAGTTGATTTTCAAAAACGTCAAAAGATTATATAAGCCCTTTGCACTCATTATAAAGGAAAGATATGATCGTCAGCTTCGCCAAAGACTTCATTCTGCACCATATTTTTTGAACCCTTCATTTCAATATGATCAAGTTAATTACCCCAATAAACCAGAAGTTATGCATGACTTAATTGATCTTATTGGAAACAAAGACATATGCAATAAATCTTCAGCTGCAATGAATGAAGTTAAACTATATCGTGATAAGTTTGAGAGATTTGGGAAGCCCATCACCATCAAAATGTCAAAAGAAATGCAACCGGGTTAGTACAAATAGAAAATTAATTTAATTTCAATATATAATTTTCTACATTTACTTTTAACTAAATTATATAATCTTTACTTCACAGATGAATGATGAAGGATGTTTGGATCTAGTGCTCCTCACTTACAAAAACTGGCTATTCGTATACTTAGTCAAACTTCTTCGGCTTCTCGATGTTAAAAAAATTGGTGCGTTTTTGAGCAAATTCATACAAAGCGAAGAAATCATCTTGAACATCAAGTACTCAATGATCTTGTTTATGTTTGTTATAACCTCAATATGAGAGTGTATGCAAAATTTATGTTTGCTTTGACACGTTAAATTTTATTAAATTGCATGTTTGTTACTTTTTTCAATGTGTTATGTATTGCAATCATTTGTAGGATATGCTTTAAAAAAAGAAATTATGACCCTTTGGATTATACGAGTATTGATACAGTGGACTTCTGGGCAGTTGAGGAAGAGCCAACTCAAGAGCTCAATTATAATGATTTGAAAAGTGAAATATATGAAGAACATGCTTTGCCAATTGATAGAGAAGTTCAAGCTTGTGATCAACAAAATGATCAAATTAATAGTAAGTTCTTAGTTCTATCATTCTATGTATATGTACATGATTATCTAATATGTATATTATTATTATTATTATATTTGTGTACATGTATAGTTATATCATTGTATCCATATAATTGAATGATTTTATATTTGATTTTGCAGATGATGAATGTGTTGATAGTATTCTTAAACAAGCCGATCATGAAGCATTTGAAGCGGAATCGTATGATAAATATGATTTGATTGATTTCAATGACATAATATGATGAATCTTGATTTCATTAATATTTTGTTGATGTTGATTTAACTTTTGAAAAATTATTATTTTTTGAAACATTATATTTTGTAAGACCATTATTTACTTATTTTATGAATTTGTGTGAATTATTAATAAATTATGAAGGTATAACACTATAACTTATAAGTGTATAACCTATTAACCTCAGTTGAAGTATATATGTAGTTTCAGTACTGCTATCACGGTTCAACTCCAGTTCAACTGGTTGAACCATAAACCTTTCACTCCACCGGTTCGATGCCCGTCCAGTTCTTAAAACGCTGACTAATACCAATAGTAAAACAAGAACGGGGCTAATATCACCACCCAAAAAAATTTATGTGAAACCTAAAAGTCCATTCACTTCGAACATCCAGTACAAAGCGAGAATTTTCATAATAAATTAACCTTCGAACGTATCAGTAGGGTTTATTAAGGGCTAAACCGTAATTGCCAGCCCCCAATATACCCGCCACATGGCCTATATTTCCTTCTCCTCAGTCCTCTGTAAAATCCTTGAAGCCGCCGGAACCCTCTGCCGTGGTCCAGCCGTCGAGGGATGGAAAAAGACGGCAGCAAAATCGTTAACTACGTATATGAAACCCTCGATCCCTTGGGTTTCTCCGGCGACCACGACCTCGATGACTCGTGGTCATACGCCGTCTTTCGGAACGAGATTACCGTGTCTGCTGACCTAGCCGCCGACATTCCAGTTTTCGATTACTTTTCCCTCGACGCCTCGTCCAACTTTACTCTCCCCGATCTGGATGATCCCCCTGCCCTCCAATCTGCTACAGCTGCATGGTCGCCGGAGGTGGTTCGTCCTGCTGCAACTGAGTCAGCATGGTTCCGCGCCGGGAGCCGGTTCAGGAGTCCTATGCTTCAGCTTCACAAAGGTTAGCTTTCACTTTCCCTGGACCCGTATAAAGAAGCAGGAGTACAGTAAGAGTATTCTGATGTTAAAATGTGCATCTAATTTTCATTGCAGTCTTAAATCTTAATGGTCGCCCCGTTTCTTTTCCGAGTTCGGATTCTCTACAAGTACGTTGATAACTGCATAGCTGTAGTTACCAACCCTAGCTATGCAACGTACTTTGGACAGGCGGGGATTGTCCAACTGCATCAGTGCAGTTCCAACTCTATGTAGAGGAGCCAATGCCTGTTCAATGCATTTGCATACATCAAGTTCTCTTTTTTTATCTGATGTGGGAGATGAGAGAAAACATTGTTCTCTTCAAATTCAGATATGTTGGTTGCTTTGTTAGGCCATGTTAGCATTGAGTTATGCTTTAAAGCAGTAAGCGTGTTAAACATTTCTACGCATGCCATATAAAACATACAACATGCGAGATCGTAAGGTTCATCACGAGCAGAGTAATGCATAAGTCGTAATCAACAATGTATGAGCACTTTGTGCTAGTGAGGTATTGTAGTAAATTTGTGAGAGAGAGTTTATAGAAAGAGAAAATTTTAAGTGAGTGAATCTTAGGGAGATAGAATTTTTGAGAGATAGATTTAGATAAAGAGAATTTTAATGAAATCCCTAAAGTGGTAAACTTTTTAAAAAGAAAAAAAATCTATAATTTTTTTGCTAGTGAGATAGAGCTCTTAAAAGATAGATTACTGGAGAGGAAATCATAGTCGGTTTCTAGAGAGAATTTCTTAAGAGAGAGTTTCTAGAGAGAAAGTGATGTGATATGAGTGGTATCTTATACTAAATTATTTTTATTTTAGAAAAACTAATAATTTATTTGATTGAATTCACCCTTACAAATAAGCAACATGAAATATTTGAGGATCTTAGGCTCCGTTTGGGAACTTATTTTCGCCGGTAAGCGGCAACCGCATGAATGACCTTAATTAAGGTCAGGTTATGCGGTCGTGACCGCTTGAGGAAAATAAGTCCTCCCAAACGGAGCCTTAGTCTAATTGCTCCAATTTGGGGGGAATAGAGTATTACAAATTAATTTTATAGAAATAGTCACAAATTCAACACACAATTTTCAAATTATATCACAATAGTAAATACAAAACACACAACAACACTCAAGCTTTTATCATTCTATAGTGGGGTCGGCTATATGAATCCTTTGTCGCCATTGTGCCATATCTTTTTTCATAATCTCACTAATGCCTAAGTACATCATGTCTTTCCTTATAGTTTCATTACAAGTCAATCGCATTTCTTAACTACAACAACAATAACATTCAAGCCTTTATCCCACTATAGTGAGGTCGGCTATATGGATCCTTTGTCGCCATTGTGGCATATCTTTTGTCATAATCTCACTAATGCCTAAGTACATCATGTCTTTCCTTACTGTTTCATTCCAAGTCTTTTTTGGTCTACCCCTCCCTCGTTTAACATGCCTAGTGACTAGACTCGCACAATGCTAACAGGTGCCTCTAATGATCTCCTTTGTACGCGCCCAAACTATCTTAGACGAGCTTCTCGCATCTTCTCTGCAATTGGTGCTACTCCTGTCTTATCCCTGATACTTTCATTCCTAATTTTATCCAATCTCGTGTGTCAACACATCCACCAAAGCATTCTCATCTCCGCAACTTCTATTTTTTCCTCATGTACACAATTCACTGCCCAACACTCAGAAACATAGAGCATCGTGGATGTAATTGCAATACGGTAAATCTTGCCCTTAAGTTTTACGATCACATAAGATCCCTAACGCTCCTCTCCACTTCAACTAACCTGTTTGGATTCTCTGTGTCACATCTTTAGCAATACCTCCGTATTTTTGAACTATCAATCCAAGATATTTAAAACACTCACTACGGGAAATATCTTGATCACCCAACTTAATAACGAAGTCATATGTCCTTCTTGTACTGCTAATTTAAGCTCCATATACTCCGTCTTTGCCCTGCTCAACCTAAAACCCTTCTTTTCTAAAGTATCTCGCAAAGATTCAAGTTTTGCGTTTACACCCTCGCGCGTCTTATCAACCAAAACGATATCATCCGCAAACAATAAACACAAAGTATTGCTTGTTGGATATGTCTGGTGAGCTCATCTAAGTTAAGGGTAAAGAGATAAGGGCTTAACGCTGAACCTTGATGTAAGCCAACAGTGATAAGGAATTCTTATGTTAATCCTCCAGATGCCCTCACCCTTGTTACTGAATTTGTATACATATTTTTGATTGTGTCAATATATGATATATTTACACCTTTCTTTTCTAAGACTCTCCATAAAATCTCTCTTGGAACTCTATCATATGCTTTCTCAAGATCAATAAATAACATATGCAAATCTTGTTTTCTTTCTCGATAGTTGTCAATGAGTCTCCTCAAGAGATGTATAGCTTGCATGATCGACCTTCTTATCATGAATCCAAATTGATTCTCCGAGATGTTAGTCTCTCGTCTTAATTTTCTTTCTATTAGTCGTTCCCATAGTTTCGCGGTATGACTCATCAATTTAAATCTTCTATAATTAACACAATTTTATATATTCCCTTTATTCTTATACAAATGTACAAAGATACTTTCTCTCAATTGGTCTGACATTCTCTTTGACTTCAGTATCTTATTGAAAAAACATGTAAGTCACAAAATTTCTTCATTTTATAAACATTTCGATACTTCGATGGGTATATCGTCCGACCCAACTGCCTTTTTATTTTTCATCTTATTTAGAGTATTTTTACCTCTGATACTTGAATTTTAAGATAAAATGTTATGGTCTTATATAGTTATCTGATTTATTTAACTCTTTCAAGTTCAATTTATTGTCATTTGTTTCATTATAGAATTGATAAAATTTCTCTTTTTATCGCTCTTTAATATCCACATCAATCGTCAAAACTGTATCTGTTTTATTCTTTATGCATTTTACTTGACTTAAATCTCTCGTCTTTCTTTATATAACTCGAGCAATTTTATATATGTCACGCTCTGCATCTTTGATATCTGGTCTCTTATAAAATTCTTCATAAGCTTGACTTATTGCTTTACTTACTGCATGTTTAGCTTCTTTTTTGACGACTTTATACGTGACTAAGTTTTCATCATTACTACAAGCGTAGAGTGATTTATAGCCAACCCGCTTTACACTCACTTTGTCTCACACTTCCTCTTTTCACCACAAAAATTTTTTATTTGGGGGCGTAAGACCTTTTAAGACTCCAAGTACGTTTTTTGCACTTATCCTTAAATGTGAAGATATAACTTTTCATGAGACATTAGAATCAGCATAAGAGTCATCAACTAGTCGTTCCATAACTGTTTTCTTGAAATCAACCTGCTTTTCCATCTTCAAGTTCCAACACTGAATTTTTTGCAACTTTTTTGTTTTTGTTTTAAATTTGTTATATTTAATTTGTACATCTAACACCACTAACCTATGTTGTGTTGTCAAAATTTCTCCTAATATGACTTTGCAATCCTTATAAATCATTTTATTCATTTTGCGAGTTATAAAATAATCAATTTGTGATTTACTTGGTCCGTTTTTAAACGTAATTAAATGTTCTTCCTTTTTTATGAAAAATATATTTGATACAATTAACTTATGTGCTACGACAAAGTCTAAAATGGTTCGTCCTTTTTCATTTTTTTTCTTCATATCCATATCCTCCATGAACGACTATGTAATCTACATTTTTCTTCCCTATATGTGCATTTAAGTCTCCTCCTATGAAAATCTTTTCTCTTTGTGAGATTTCTCTTAATAAATCATTTAAGTCTTTCCAAAATTGCACTTTAATAACTTCACTTAATCCTACTTATGACGCAAAACCACTGATCACATTATAGTTTCTTTTCCTATGACTAATTTAAGAGAAGATTATATCACCTTTACTACTTACCTCAACAAATTCATCCTTCCAAGTAGTATCACAATAATACATTCTTCACTGCTTGTTTTATTTTTTCTGTGTATTATAATTTAAAACCCGAATTATCTAAAAATTTAGTTTTTTTCACCCACCCATCTAGTTTCTTGTAGACAAAAAAAATTTATCATTATTCTAATCATTGTATCCACTACTTCTATCATTTTTCCCCCTAGCGTACCTATATTACAACTTTCAAACCTAAGCCGATCACAATTTCTACGACATATTTTCCTAGGATGTATAATATGTGATGACTTTTTGCCTATTTAACACTACACCCACCTCCTCTTGGAGGTGCATCGGTACTTGCCAAGAGGCCGCATTCAGACCATACGATGAGGAATCTTGCAAATTTAACACTACATCCAAGTTCCGGAGAAGCAACGGCCCTTGCCATGACGCCGCATTTGACCATGCGACGCGTTCTTTAAGGGGAACAACCTAACTTTTGCACAATTTCTCAAATGATCCATATTCATAAGCATTCTTGTCACGACGTCAAGACGAACCAAGGCGAGCGCCGGGGGCCTTGACGCTTAGGCGACAAGGCGGATGCCTAGACGACAATAAGACGAGCAAGTCGCAATGCGCCATTTTTTTAAAAGGTAGGCTATAGGTAGCGGTTACTATAATAACCGCTGTCTATAGCTTGCATTGGACTATAGACAACGGTTATTATAATAATCGTGTAGAAAGTCTAATGCAGGCTCTAGACAGCGGTTATTATAATAACCGCTGTCTATATCCTGAAAGCTATAGACAGCGGTTATTATAATAACCGCTGTCTATTCCTTGCAGATTATAGATAACAGTTATTATATGAACCGCTGTCTAAAGTTCCTTTTTTTAACTTGACAGATTGTTTACCTATACACAACCACACAGATTATTTTTTTTATAGCAGTTAGCAATAAGCAGTAAGGATAGCTTCTGATATTATGATATTTCTAATATCATGAATTCAGGATATCTTCATATCTCAACATATTCATACCTTGAAGTAGCAGACACAAATGTTCCGATATCATGAATTCATGATATCTCAAATTCTCAATTCATTCATACCATGAAGCAGTAAATAGTAAGAAAAAACAATGACACCCAATACAATCTTCACTCTTTAGAGAAAGAAATAACAGAAAAGTCAACACAAAACATCATAGCATAGTATTATGATCAAATACAAAATGTCTTCATTATACACAATAACATAGTAGCATGAATACTGTTTTTAACATAAACTCTAAATAATCATAAATGATTAAATAAAATCATCATCTAGTAAGTCATCATTGACATTGCATGTGCTTGATTGGTTTGAGGTACTTGTCTTTTGTCCATAATTATCGTTAATATCTTCATCATCATTGACAACGAAAAAATGATCTAAATCTTCATATCCTTCATCCATTTGTTGAAGATTAGCTACAACTCCATTTTGTAAATTTTGAGTCCCAGTTCCAATAGCTCTCTCTACAGCTTCCTATGTGAGATTATCATCATCAAAAACTAAAGCATCCTCTGGTTTGTTCATCATCCACTCATTACTCCAATCTAGCTCATTAAGCACTAAAAAGTTGTAATTTCTTCCCTTTTCACGTCTTTCTTGGAATCGTGCATTTATACGACATTATATTGGATGTATACAAGATCACTAAGCCTTTGATGCTTCAATTTATTTATTTTATTTGTGTGAATCTAAATCAAGATAATTGCAAACTTATTAGTAAATATAAAAATATTAAATTTTATATTGAATATTTGTATACTTACAAACTCATAAGTATTCAAGTTGCACTCACAACTAGAAGAAGAACAACATAAGCCAAGTATGCGTAATATTATATTCGTAAGATCAACATTCGGTCCTCCATGTGCACCCCGCCAATCCACTATTTATTTAAGACAAATATAATTTATTTAATATGTAAATAATTTAAGAAAAAAACGTAATCAATACTTACTTGGATTTAAGTTGGTTCGTTGCCTAATAACCATAGACTTTCCAAAATTATTTCAAGATGCTTTGTAGTTAGTACTTTGCTCTGCAATTTTGTCTTGCAATTCTTGATCAGACACTAGTTTTGCAATAACATCATTGAAAACATTTTGAATTTTTCAGGCATCATCATTATGTTTTCCCCGTATTCAAAATATTTGCTTGAATTTAGAAATAAAGCAGCCCCATATAATTTTTGCTTTATCTGATTTGCCCACCTATTTTCAACAATCTCAATAATTTTTTTAAATAATCTTTCTTTGTTATCAAAATGTTATTTGATCTTTTGTTTAGCTTCTTCCATTGCCACATATACTTCAGACATAGCTGACTTTTCATCTCCATCTACTAATCACAAAACGACAATCAGTGACTTTTCTCCTTTTAGACAATCTCTTACTTTATTCCAAAAAACGGTTGAAAGTATTGTTTCAACAACTTGTTTTCCGGCTTCATTTTTTGTCAAATTAGCGGCATTGCATGAAGACGACACAAAAAATAATTTCAGCTTCTATTTATGCTTAAGCACACTTTGTAGAGTAAGGAATGATGTTGCAAATCTAGTCACCGAATGACTCACTAGATCACCACCTATAGTAGCCTTTACTGCATCAAGTAAATGAGTGTACATATAGATGAAATTTGTAATCATCCTTGCCTTCTTTATCACAATTTTGTTATGTTATAGCTTGTCTATATCTTCTAGCATGAGATTAATGCAATGAGCTGCACAAGAAGTCCAAAATAATTTGGGTCTTTTCTCCATTAAAATTTTACCAGCTGCCTTATAATTGGAAGCATTGTCAGTCACCATCTGCATACAACATAACTTTGTATATATCAAAAGTTGTAGACTATTAAACTTGAAATATGAAAATTAGTGAAATTAAAAAATTTTCCTGAACAACGCACTCTGCTTGCATCTCTCTAATCTTACTATCAAACAACTCTGATAACATTGCAACATCTTGAATATGATTAGATATATCTGCAAAACCTATCAAATAGGATCATTCTGGACAGTTGACTAGAAAATTGATCAAATATCTCCCCTTCCTGTCTGTCCAATCATCTGACATAAGAGTGCAATCATATCTCTTCCAGTACGCTTGATATTTTGTCTTCATCTCCTTAACTCTATCTTTTATATTCAATAACAATGAGACTCTTAAATCATGATAACTACGACATTTATAACCAGACCCATACCGTCCAACTGCTTCAAGCATGACTTCAAAACTTCGTGTCTTTGCAACATTGAGTGGAATTTCACATTCATATAACCAATCAACAACATAATTATCAACTCTCTTTTTCTCTTCAGGTGATCTTAAACATCTCTCGATAGTAGTTTGTGCAGCATCTTTAACACATCTATCATCAACTACATCTTTAGGAGCACGTCTCAAATGAGCATTCATAGGACCCATTTTGTGGCAAGTTGATTATTTTTCTCTTTTTGACACTTGTCCCAGAACTTGAGTCAAATGACGATTTAGCTGTAGATAATGCAAGTTATACATTATGTGATCATGTTGACTCTCTTTCTTGTTCACTCTCATTATCATCATCAACAGTCAGATGCACATTATCTTTTTTTATATCTTTTAAAGTTGAATACATCTAAGCTACTATTTCAGAAGTAGTCTTAAAACACTTTGATACATCTCCATACCCGTCACATAAGTGTTGCTTCAACCATTTGATACCACCTTTTATCAATCTATCACACAAATTACATTTAACTGTATTTTTATCTTTTGGGTCCGGCCAATGTCTATACTTCCAACCATGATCCTTTGACTTTATTTTTCTTTTAGAATCTGTTTTTGGATCAAGATCATTGCTATCAATAGATAAAGCAAGACTGTTATTATTTTGATTTTCTATCCTTCACAAACAAGACCTATATAATGCAGAGTTAGGTTGAGACAATGAAATAACTGACTATTGTTAAATATAAAAAATCATCACAATGAACAATTTAAACAACTATCAAATGAACTGCAGTCTGCAATTATTTTACACAAAATAATTTAAAGATCATTTAAAGTATAAAAAATTAAAGAATATGCTTATTTACAAGTGTCAGCAAGACTATTTAAAAATCATTTTCATTTGTTCTACTTCTATACACGTATGAAGTTAGTCAAGTAACTTAGGGTCTGTTTGGCGCAGCTCTGGCGGCTGGAGAATCTCTATTTCAGCCGTCAGAGCTGTTTTTTCTGTGTTTGAGGCAACTCCTTATGAAGAGCTTTTCGTAAATCTGGAGCTGTTTTGCAGCTTTTCGGAAATCCCCTCCCCCCAGCTTCTGTTCCCGCAAAATAACTTTCTCTCTCACATGTTTTGAAAATCTACCGGCCCCGACTTTTCCAATTCTTCCTGCAACTCGCGGGAGCCGACGGTCTCGCCGGAGCTGACACATCTCGCCGGAGCCGATACTCCTGCCTCCTCCCGCTCTCGCTCTATTTCTTCAAAGCGCACTTCTGCACAGAACACCCAAACACTCTGCAGCTTTTCAAAACTGCTCCCAGAGATCTATTTTAAAACAATGCTATCCGGACAGCAGCTATTCAATCCGCCAGAACTGTCCCAAACAGACCCTTAATGTGTAACGTGTGTTACATAAATTGATGTGTAATAAAAAAATACGTTTATCAATCATGAATCATCAAAGCACAATTAGTGATTATATAATCACTAATCTTATTTCAAATATTATCTATTTCTCCGGCGAAAATTGTCTCACTTCATCATAGATATGCAATAAAAAAAATTGTTAAAATCAATTCAACATAATTATTATCATTTACCAATTTACATGCACTTAACTTACCAATGTAACTTACCAATGATGACATTGACACACTTCTAAGATCATCAACTATATCAATCATGTAACACATGATATAATACCCACATTGAATATTATCTGGTTGTTTTGGGCAATAAAAAATAAATAATTGATAAGTATTTTAATTATAAATTTTTAAATATTAAAAAAATTACAATATATATACTCATATAGGCTATAACTTACCGGATTCCAGTTTAAAACTTTTGGTTTGTAAAAACTAGTATGCCGATCTTTTTCTAAATCCTTAAATGCACTTCATAAAATATAAAAAATTTAGTTTATAATCAAATATGAATTCTAAATAGGAAAATAACAAATTAATAAACTTACTTTATAATGATATTTTTAATATTATCACGAATGTCAAGCTTTAGGGGATCGAACCAATAAATTGTATTATTATTGTAATCAATAATAGCCAACATCCAATGTTCTCTATGAAATAAATGAAATAATTAATAACTTAATTAAAATAAAAAATAACAATAATCATTGATAAAAAAATACTTCATACTTACAATATATAATAGGACAAAAATAATAAAGATTTTGATTGGAGTTGACTAAGCCTGTTTTTTAGATTTTCAGCTCGTGATTTTGAATGTGTCTTGACATACTTATCATCAAAAGTAAAAATGGTTATTGGATTATGAAAATATACGCTTCTAATTGTGAATCTATGTATATGCAAAAAACATCTAAATTCAAAATCAATTTATATATTAATAAAAAATTTTAATTTTGTAATATTTGATACTCAGTACTCACCAAATACATGCTAATATGATGTTAACTCAACTTTTTCTATATTTAGAAAATCGCACAATTCTGAGATTTCAAAATATATACTTGTTGATTCAACAGTCTCAAATACTGTTGAATATAATACTATAGATATTATTTTATTTTTTTCTCCATCATAGATATTGAACTTGGTAACATAACAATGAATTCATTTGTAGTCTGTGAAAATAAAATAATTAGTATTTTGGACATCAATATTGAATTCATTGATTACAAAAAAGTCAAAAATAATAATTATAATACCGGAGAAGGTAAACGCTCATGTGATATCTCAAGTTTATATGACCTGAATTCAGACTCCGGTTGACAAAGCAAAAATAACAAAACATTATTTATTACTTGCTCAACAAAATGAGAGCATGACATTCATAAAAGTATAAATAATTATACATAATAATACCTGAGATATGTATTGAGAAGTTTCACGTGCAAAAACAACACTTGTTGCAGTTCCAGCACTAAACATAAGTTCTTCAATTTGATTCTTCATGCTACTCATCTCGGCTCGATGCGCTTGTTGTTGTTGTTGTTGGCTTCTATAGACTTGATGCTCTTGTTGTTGTTGGCTTATATAAGCTTGATCTCTCGTTGTTGTTGGCTACATAATTCTTGTTGCTGTCTCAGTCTTTCTTAAACCGCAGTTTTCGCATCTTCAATAAGAGCTACTGATCTCCTTTCGCTCCGCCTATCATTCATAAAATAATTTTTAATGGTGGAAAAATTTGTCATCAACTCTGGCTTTGCCCGGATGTTTTTGACCTAAAATAGATGCAAGGATATCATCTCTTCCCTGTGACACTGTTTCAGCACTTTGTGACTCTTGACTCGACAACTCATCATGAACAAAAGTAATAAATATTATTACAGAATTGCAGATAAGAAATTATACTTCACAAACAATATTACTATTGATAATTTACAAATATTTATATTTAAACTTACAATTTTAGATGCCAAGTCAGTTGCATCTTTATTAATGTATTCATCAGTCTTTCTTTTATAACCGACTTTTATTAACTCAGCACGTGAAATTGGTGCAGTTGTACTTGTTGACAATAAAATGAAAATAAATTATCATATAAATTATTGAGAATACCAATTTTTAAAATAAAAATACGAGAGAGAAGTAGAGAAATAATACCATTTTTTTTCTAATCCATAATAAATTATTCTGGAAGTAATATGAAAGGTTTTTGTGTTTTTGCTCTCTCTGTATTAACCTTACTTTTCTCCTACACATATAAATATTTGTTAATATTTAGATTTTTTATAAGTTATAAAGTTAAAAATTGATATAAAACATTGAATTTAATAAGAACACATAATCATATATTCCGGAGTCGTGCGATGGTCGACCAAAATTCTCCAGTATTCAACAGTAATAAAGTTATACTTGACATGAATATTATATCGATCTTCCAAATCAACATCCTTTACATAATTGATAAAAAGCTTGGATTTCCAAGACCTCTAACTTTCACCCATATTTTTCATTAATTCATTGCGAATCACTAATAACAAAGTTATGTACATTTAATTCTTCTCCTATTTGATCTTTAAGTTGTTTATCAACTTTCTTCCATGCACCATATGTAATTGACACATAACACCTCACAAGAGATTTCATATAACTCATCAATTTGTTTGTTTCAGGTCCGGGAATAATGCGACCATCATCACTCACAGAAATAAAAAGCTTCTTCCCCTCTATCCTAAGCTTATTCAATTCATTCATTTTAGTGAAGACTCTTGACTTTGATGAAGATCATTTATCAGCCATTTTCCTGTAATATGAAAACCCTAAAAAAACTTAAACCATCCAAAAATCCTAAACAAAGCTAATAAAAAATCACAATGATATTGAGGTACTACCAGTCTACCACATAGTCACACATATAAATATATATGTTACTATGTTAGTGCTAAATGCTAATATAAAAGTATAGAGTCAGGTACTTAAGTGGTTTAGACATGTACAATAAGGGTTAAAATGCAACAATTATGCTATACCTATCAAATACAAAATTGCACATCATGTTATTTATAACTTTATATACATTTTGCATAGCCAAAACATGATAGTGAAAGATTCAGTGGGTGCCCGCTAGACTGCTACATAATGTTTATGCTACTATTACTACTACTAATATAAACATTTCCAAATAGCTTAAAACTGAGAAAATGAAAAAATAATATACCTGTTAAAACTGAAAACTCTGTCTCTTGTGAAGTTCACCCTTGGGAAAGGGGTGATCGCGCACCTACTTTTCTCATGCAAGCTAAGTAACAAAAAGAAATGGGAACTGACACATGGGCTCGGCGTAGAGGTTCCACCACACACCCGAAAGATCTTAGAGCGCTTTCCCTCCTTAGCCAAAACCAAGCTAAGACTACCTCAAAAAGCGCAAGAAGATCTGAACACTAGTAAGCATTTCTTCTGCGGTGCCCCTTGGGTTCTATTTATAGTTTTCTTAAAACGGCCTGCAAATAACTAAAATTCGCTGTTTTGAACAACTATATGCAGTCCAACTGGGTCTGCCAACAACGTAACTCCGCTGTTCTAACAAGCCATAGACAGACCAGCAAGGACAAAAATGGTAAAAAACATCATAGGTCGCTGGGCGAGTGGCCTGAAGCCTCTGCTCGCCTGGGGCAGCGTGTACGGGCTCGACTGGTCCTGCTGGGCCTCGGCGAGTACGGGCCCGACTGACCCTACTCGCCGGCTCCACTGGGCGAGTGCGAGCCTTTTGGGTCTATTCGCCCCTGATGATTCCACCTCGCCTGGGCGAGCTGGGGGCTGCCAAGCTCTGGCCCCTTGAGTGCTCGCCCGGGACTCGGACTGCATGATCCTGCGGGTCGGCTCTTGAGAAATTGAGCCCGACGAATGCTGAGCTCCGTTCGGCGAACGCCGAGCTCCGTTCGACGAACGCCGAGCTCCGTTCGACGAACGCCGAGCTCCGTTCGACGAACGCCGAGCTCCGTTCGACGAACTGAGTGGACTGGGCGGGCTTCTCTCAACGACAAGGTACGTCGAGTGTTCGAACTTCACTAAACGCTGAGGCAGAACGACGTTGAGTGTCTGAACTTCACTCAACGCTAAAGGCAGAACGACGTCGAGTGTCTGGACTTCATTCAACGCTAAGGCAGAACGACGTCAAGTGTCTGAACTGGCTGACACTCGCCGCCTCTACCTACCTCCCGGCGAGTGCGGGCCTTGCTGGCCCTACTCGCCTGCCACTAGCCGCGCTCGCTTGGGCGAGCTGGGGGTTGCCGAGCTCTGGCCCCCCCTTGAGTGCTCGCCCAGGACTTGAGAAAAGAGAGCCGGTCGGTATGGCTCCAGGCGACCCCACTCGCCGGATACGGGGTTGTGCACAGTCCCCGCTCTTTTTGAGCTTGACAAAGCTCGGAAAGAATCATCCAACCCCAAGTGTTCGACGAGTGCGGCAGGGGCCAGATGGAATCTTCGGGTGGGGCCCACCTGCGGCTATATATACATGCCTGCGTACCTGAGTGACTTTTGCCATTCCCTTCGCTCTAATTTTGCCGAGATGCCTATCCCCAAAGAGATCCAAGAGAGGCTCCCTCGAGTTCGCGAGGCTTCCTCTGCTCGCGTCGCCAACCTGACCGCAGTTCCGCTCAGCATCCCGCAGAGCGGTTCGACTGAGCCCAATCCCGCTAAGAGGGCGAAACCATTCCCCCAAGTGGCCGAGCCTATCTTTTGCGACATGCAAACCACCCTGGAGCACGGGGCCGGCTCCTCTACTCTGCCCGCCGCTGGGAAAAAGAAGAACATCGTCGACCTTTGCGCCGACCCGGACAGCCAACGGGATGACGACGAGGCCTCCGCGCCGCTACTGAAGACCCCTCTTGGCGACTCGCGGCTTGAAACTCTGGAGAATCGCTCGCGAGACCCGTCGCCCCCCTTGGGGACCCTGGGGCTGGACTCGCAGAAGCCGAACTCGCCAGCTCGTGCCCCCTCCCCACAACAACCTCCTGTCGGGACTGCGGGAGGCGTTATAGCCATCCCCGTGTCGGGCTTCAACCTCCTATCACCAAAAACATACCGTTCGGGCCGCGACAAGAATCTGAAGCTGTCCCTTCCCTGCAATTTCTTGTGGGTGCCGAGCTCGTCGGGTAAGCTGGCCTTCGCCGGTTCCTATCCTATAATTTTTTCGGAGTACTCGCCCTTCATACTAATGCTTCTGTCTTTGCAGCTCTTCCCAGCCAGTCTGAGGCTGAAGAATCTTCAGGGCCAACCCGCTACTCGCCCCTCCCTTCTCCAAGCTCGCTAGACTCCTTTTTGGGTTCCGAAGTGGAGAACGACGAGCTGACGAGGAGGGGGATCAGGCTCTTCAAGAAGCTGGTGCGCGGGCTGCGCCAAGTGTTGGAGGACAACGAGGCGCTGCAGCGCGACTACGTGCGGCTCGCGGACGAGGTGAGGGGCAACCCAGCAGGCGAGGCGATGTCCCCTTCCCGGCTTTTGGATGAGATCGATGAAGGCCTCCTGGTCTCCCAGAGGAATTCAGGGCGGATTCACGAGTTCCTCAGCTCGCGGCGACCTGCGGGGCGGGGGACGCGAGGCCGGGGTAGATATAAACGGCTCCATTGCTGAGCCTACCGGCACTCGCCCCTTGCCCCCTCAGCTCGCACATCTTGTTCCTTTTTCTTCCGCACTTGATTTCTTTGAACTATTTTCTCCCCTTGGTCTGTAATAACTTAGAATATTTTTTAAATTCAAATGTTTGCTATTTGAATAATATATCACCCCTTATATTCAGCTCGGCATGTGATGGGGCAAGTCATAGAAGTCGGCTAGCTGGGGCAGGCGAACTGGACTGATCGGTCAGCTCGGCCTCAGCTTTCTTTTTCTATAAATAGGCTCCCTCACCTACCCGTACCACCGCCTTTACTGCCTTCATAATCCTTCTTCTCGCTTTCCCGCTCTTTTCGTACTCGCGCTTTTAGCCTTTACGCGAGCATGGGCAAGACCAATCCCGACGGCGACGGCCGCTCCAAGTGCGCCCAACACTTCATCGACTACTGCTTCTTCGAAGGGAATACGAGTGAAGCGGAGCTCGCAAAGTTCGTCACCGACTACGTCCCTCCTGGATTCGAGGCGCGCCGGCCCAGGGAGCAGGAAACCATCAACACTTTCTATTCCGACGAGCTCGCCTTCCCCATCTCGCATTTCGAGGTGAGGTTGCACCTACCACTCTGGTCGGAAATCCGCCAGATATTGAAATATTATGCCGCGGTGCCAGCGCAACTCAACTCAAACGCCATCGCCATGATGGTGGCGTTCACGTGCTTCCTCCGCCGGGAGCGACCGTTTTCAGGAAACTCTTATTATACAAGGCGACCCCGGATGACGTCACCTACTTTGGGGGCTCTCTCATTAAAGTTCGCGAGATCGCAAACAAACACCATAACTGGATGACCAAGATCGCTTTCATCAAGGGCGATTTCAGCAACATCCCCTACTCACCCTAGCAGAAAGGCGAGGACGTGTACCTCCCTCCCGCCGTGTCCGACAACGACATCGAGCTCCACAAATTCTTCCTCCACAAAGACTTCGAGGTCGCCTTCCTGCGAAGGGGCCTCAACTCGCTCCTCCCCGTTCTTCTCGGCGAAGGTACTTTTTTTTTCTTTTTGCTCAGCTCGCCGATCACCATAAAATTTTTCTGACTAAGTTTTTTCATGCAGGGGAGCGACTGATTCCCGCGAATCTGCCATTCGCGGACTCGGGATTATTCCCTGCCCCCCTCGCGCGCGAGAAGGCAGGGCGGCGGCCTGCCGAGATGAGCTGGCTTCCTCCAAGCCCTCATCCAACAAGAAGCGGCCTGGTCCTGCGGGACCGAGCTCGCCCCGTCGCCAACAGCCGCCAAAGAAGATGAAGAAAGCAGTGGTGGCTCCCCGGGCGAGACATCAACAACAACAACAAAAGCCCAAAAACATGAGCTCGCCCGAGACCATCCCGGATGGGTCGCCGGAGCCCGCTGAAGGAGATTTCGGGCAAGGGGCAGGGGGTGGCGAGTCCTCTGTTCCCCCCGCTGGGAAGAAGGCGGCCAGCGAGCCAGGCGCGCTGAAGGGCCACTCCCTCTTTGGCTTCAGGGGAAGGTGGAAAGACTCGGCTGGCGAACCCATGGTCCAGTGGGATGAGCTGACCCACCGAGTCTCCATCTCCACCCTTCACCCTTCCTGGACTGACCGCCAACTTCCTAACCGGCCACGCCAATGCGATCGACTTCGACCTCTATGGCCGCGAGGACGCCGAGGCCTATAAAGGTATGGCCCTACGACACCTCGTCCACGAAGGTATGCAAGCCCATATACGGGCCATGGAGCTGCATCATATGATAATCCGCCGCAGCTTCAACCTCAACAACTCAGTCCAAAAAGCCAAGCAGGCACGCGACGTCGCCAAGGACAAGGCCGTCGACCTGGCAAGGCAACTCGACATCGCCGAGAAATTACTCGCCCAAGCCGCTGGCGGATTGGTAAGTACCAGGTTGCTTCTTTCTCTTTTCACTTAGAATTTTTCTGCATTCTCCGTTATAAGTTCGTTTCCCTTTTCTTTTTCAGGACGCCAAGGCCGCCGATGAGTTGCGGGCTCGCGCCGCGGGGCTGGAAGAGGAGAACAACTAGCTGCGGGTCCGCTTCGCCGAGCTGGAGGCTCGCCTTGCCAGGCTGGAGGAAGAAAATGGGGCGCTGAAAGAGAAGAACAAGGGCCTCCATGGCGAGGTCCTCCGCCAAACAGAGATCTTCCCCCGTGCAACAACGAGCCCACCTTCCTGTACAAGAGCCCAAGGATCTTTGGCGAGGCCGAGGTCGCTGAAAGGCTGCGGATCAACTCGATTGAGTCCACCGAGTGCACCCTTCAGATGATGAAAGACATATGGGTGCTGGTGGAGGCCTGCGAGGAGATCACGGCCCGGGACCTCATGCCGAGTCTGTTCCTGCCGACGCCGCCTAGCGAGGAGGATATATTCGACCTGCTCTTCGGGAAGGGCTTCAAAGACGACCTGTCCGGAGGAGTGGGCGAAGATCGCCAGTCCGCAGGGGGGGGGGAAGGCGAGAGCAGACCCGCACCCTTTTTCTCTTCCACTGTAATTCTTTTCCCCCTTTTTGTAACCTCGCTCAGGCGAGCTCCCCCTGATGTAACCTGAATTTTGTTTAATGAAAAATAGATTTTTTCTATCTTCTTTTTCTTGCGCTTTCCTACTGTGATGCATTTCGCCTGCGAGTTTTTTTTCCCTTTGAGTGATCTCGCTACGATAGAGCTCGCCGCTAGAACGGATGTTAGAACTCGCAGCCGCGAACAGACCTTTAGAGCTCGCCCACCCGGGGCAATCCTGAGGCGGACCATTTGCCGTGCTGGGCTTGTCACCTCCCAGTTCGCACAGGCATTGCCTTTCTTGCCAATGTCAAACAAAAACCAGAAAATTTCGCGAGTAAAACCTGAAGGGGTAGAATGCGCCGCCGGTGCTCGCCCTTTTTGCCAGATGCCGAGGACTCGGCTCTCCACCCTTCTGCCGAGCTGGGCCTGCGAGCCCCGACTCGCTTGTGAGGACTTTTTTTCCCCTATCCTTAGGAGAGGCCAGACTTTTCAAGTAACATCTGGACAGGGTGGGGCTTCCCCGAGTGACATCCAGCCCTGCCAGCTAGGTGAGAGCCTGACAACGGGATCTGCTCGGGGTCTGGGTTGACGCCATTGAGTGACATCCTGCCCTGCCAGCTAGGTGAGAGCCTGGCAGCGGGATCTGCTCGGGGTCTGGGTAGACGCCATCGAGTGACATCCAGTCCTGCCAGCTAGGTGAGAGCCTGACAGCGAGATCTGTTCTGGGTCTGGGTAGACGCCATCGAGTGACATCCAGCCCTGCCGGCTAGGTGATAGCCTGACAGCGGGATCTGCTCGGGGTCTGAGTAGACGCCATCGAGTGACATCCAGCCCTGCCAGCTAGGTGAGAGCCTGACAGCGAGATCTGCTTAGTGTCTGGGTCGACGCCATCGAGTGACATACAACCCTGCCAGTTAGGTGAGAGCCTGACAGCGGGATCTGCTCGGGGTCTGGGTAGACGCCATCGAGTGACATCCAGCCCTGCCAGCTAAATGAGAGCCTGACTGCGAGATCTGCTGGGGGTCTGGGTAGACGCCATCGAGTGACATCCAGCCCTGCCAGCTAGGTGAGAGCCTGCCAGCAGGATCTGCTCGGTGTCTGGGTAAACGCCATCGAGTGACATCCAGCCCTGCCATCTAGGTGAGAGCCTGACAACGGGATCTGCTCGGGGTCTGGGTAGATGCCATCGAGTGACATCCAGCCATGCCAGCTAGGTGAGAGCCTAACAGCGGGATCTACTCGGGGTCTATCAAATGAACAACTCACCCACTTACGTGAATTACTGCAGGAGGATTAGCACATCAAGAAGCTTCATTAAAAACAAAGCACCACTTACATGTCTCAGGGGTAAAAGTGTTTCAAGTCATCACCGCTCCAGGTGAGATTTAGGGTCTCGCCCTCCACATTCCGGAGGCGATACCCTCTTGATTTCAATGTTTCTTTTACAATGTATGGACCCTCCCAATTGAGGTTGAGCTTTCCCACAGCTGCTGATCTTCCCGTTGCATCCACCTTCTTCAAAACCAAGTTCCCTTCCGCGAATTGTTTGACCCTGACGTGCTTGTCAAAGTATTTAGCCATTCTCCTCTTCACTTCTTCCTCTCGGATGGCAGAGAGATCACGCAGTTCCTCCATCATGTCAAGGGAGAGCCGCAGCTCCTCTTCGTTTTCAGCCGACCATTCTTCTCTGCCTTCCTCCGCCGCGACCACCCGAGGCGTCTGTATTTCAAATTCTATGGGGAATACTGCCTCACATCCATGGGAGAGCTTGAAGGGGGTCTCCCCTGTGGCCATGTTGGGTGTGGTCCTCAGAGCCTAGAGGACCGAGGGGAGCTGCTCCACCCAGCTCCCCTTCAGATTTCCGACCTTCTTCTTCAGGAGGTTTACAATGATCTTGTTCGCCGCCTCCACTTGCCCGTTGCTCCCGGGGTGGTGGACCGACGCGAACCTGAGGTCAATTACGAGCTGCTCACAGAAGCTAATAAATTATGCGCTGGCAAACCGAGGCCCGTTGTCTGTGACGATGGCTTGGGGTAGCACGTGTCGGCAGATGATCTCTCCCCAAACGAAATTCCTGATGACCTGGGAGGTCACCTTGGCCAGTGCTTTCACCTCCAGCCACTTAGAAAAATAACCTATCATTACTAACACGAACCTCCTTTGCCCGCTGGCCTGGGGAAACGACCCTACCAAATCCATCCACCAGATGGCGAAGGGCCATATGGCTGTGATGCTTCAGAGACGCTGGGCCGATTGTAGTTGGAGGGGGGTGAACAACTGACATTTGTGGCACCTTCTTGTGAACTCTGCAGCGTCGCGGCCCAGGGTAGGTCAGAAGTACCCTTGTCTGACAATCCTCCCTTCTAGGGTCCGGCTCCCGGAGTGACTCTCACACTCCCCTGAGTGGACTTCTTCCAGGATCCTCTATACTTCCCTCTCGGCCACGCAACGGGCCAACATCCCCGAGAGAGTCTTCCGATACAACTGCCCGTCCGAAGGAGATAGTATGCCGATTTGTATCTGAACTTCTTTTTGTTCATCCCCTCCGGATACTCTCCTGTGGAAAGGAAGGTTGTGAACGAGTCCATCCACGAGGGGTGTTGATCCACCTCCATCAGCTCTCCCTCTTCAATGAAAGGACGGAATAGATCAGTGATGGTACCCCCTACCCGGGGACTGTGCTTTACCAATTGATCTACCTATTCGTTCTCCTCCCTGGGCACGTGTCGGATGGAGAAGGTCTGGAACGTGCCGATGTCCCCCTTCACTTTTGCTAAGTATAACTGGAGGGTAGGCTCCCTTGCCTCGAACTCCCCGTTGATCTGGGAAGCCACCACCATGGAGTCAGTGAGGACCTCCACGTCAAGCACCCCAGTTCTCTGGCCAGGCCAGCCCTGCTATTACGACCTCGTATTCGGCCTGGTTGTTAGTGATGGGGAAGTGCACCACCACCGTTTGCTCGATTCTCGTCCCTTGGGGGCTTTCCAAGATTACCCTCGCCCCCAAGGAATGTTTCCCCGAAGTGCCGTCTACCTTTACCTTCCACGAAGCCGGACGAGAGAGCTCTTCCTCTGCCACCTCGACCACGTAGTCAGCCAAAAAATCGGTCATTGCTTGGGCCTTGATCGAGAGGCGGGGAACAAAGGAGATGTCGAACTCACTTAATTTCACCGACCACTTAGCCAACCTCCCCGAATGCTCCACCCCCTCAAAGATGTTGCAGAGAGGATGGTCAGTCACCACTCAGATGGAGTGTGCCGGGAAGTAGGGTCGGAGCCTCCGGGCAGAGATGACAAGAGCGAATGCCAGCTTTTCCAAGATAGGATATCGGAGCGGCCTTCCTCAGGACCCGACTCACATAATATATGAGGAGCTGTTTCTTTCCCTCTTCTCGAATCAGGACGGAGCTCAAGGCCTCTGATCCGACCCCGAGATACAAATACAGGTCCTCCCCCTCCTTCGGTCCTTGGAGCAGGGGAGCCTGAGTCAACTGCTTCTTCAGGGTCTGGAATGCCTCCTCGTACTCCTCTTTCCACTCAAACTTCTGGCGCCCCCCTCAATGTCTTGAAGAAGGGGCATCACTTCTCCCCGCCCCGAGAGAGGAACCTGCTCAATCCTGCCAGCTTCCCTGTCAACCGCTGCATCTCTTTAGCATTCCGAGGCGACCCCGGCTCCACGATGGCTTTGACCTTGTCGGGATTTGGTTCGACCCCCGCGGGGGTGAGGAGATGTTCCAAGAACTTCCCCCTGCTGGCTCCAAAAACACACTTCAGGGGGTTCAGCCGCATTTTGAATTTGCGCAGGGTGGTGAAGGTTTCCTCCAGGTCCTGGATGTGAGAGTCCACGTCTCGACTTTTGATCATGAGATCATCTACATATACTTCCAGGTTCTTCCCCTTTTGTTCTCGGAAGACCCTATCCATCATCTTGGTATGTTGCCCCTGCGTTCTTCGGTCCAACAGACATCTTGTAGCAGTAACACCCATCCCCCGTGATGAATGAGACATCCTTGATATCAGGGGGGGGGGGGTGCATCCTAATCTGGTGATAACATGAAAATGCATCTAAGAAGCTCATTACAGGAAAACCGACGGCTGAGTCAACCAGCGCGTCGATCCGAGGCAAAGTATAACAGTCCTTAGGGCATGATTTATTAAGCAAAGAAAGATCAACACACATACGCCACCAGCCGTCTCTTTTTTAACTATAACTACATTGGAGATCCAACCAGGGTACTGTATTTCAGATACAAAGCCGGCCTTGAAGAGTTTGGTCACCTCCTCCCTGATGGGCTCGGCCAGCTTGTCTGCGGTGAACCTCTTCTTCTGTTGGACGGGGCGAGCTCCCGGGTCCAGGTTGAGGCGGTGACAGGCCACGTCCGCGTTAATCCCAGGCATCTCCGCTGCGCTCCATGCGAAAATGTCCACGTTCTTCTGGATGCATGCCAGCATCCTGCCCTTAGCCTCCGGGGTCAGCCCCCCGTTGATGCGAACCTTCTCCACCATGCCTCAAAGGGTGAGAACCTCCATCTCCACGACCTCTTCTGCAGCCTCCAGCCTGGACTGCTCCCCCATTCTCCGACGTCCCTCTTCTCTGGGACAAGAACCTCCTCAGCTTCCACCTCTTCCTCCACGGCCATCGCCTCGGCCAACTCCTCCTGGTCTTCTCCTGTCAACACCCGGGTGCAGCTCTCTTCTATCTCCATTTCCTCCCCACCAGCCTCCTGCTCTGCCTCCTCCATCCTCCGCTCCATCTCCTCGGCCCCCTTCTTGCAGGAGATATAGTTTACGACGTTGATGTAGCACTCTCTCGCCACCTTGGGGTCCCCCCGAACCCGGACCTGGATCCCTTCGGCCCTGAACTTTAAGCACTGGTGGAAGGACGAGGGGACGCAGTGGAAGGCGATGATGAGGGGCCTTCCGAAGATGGCGTTGTAGCTACTGGGGGCATCCACGATGACAAACCCGCAGTTCCAGGTCTGCCTTCCAAGAGTGACGTGGAGCCCCACTCCTTCTACCTCCTTCCTCTCCCCCTGAAAACCCAAATAGGGGCCCATCTGAGGCCAGCACCCTCTTTGCCTCCACCTTCATCACGCCAAACGCATTCTTGAAGATGACGTTGATGGAGCTTCCATTGTCAATGAGGATCCTGGAGACGGTAGAATTCTCGGTGGCTGTCTGGATGACCAGCGCATCGCAGAAGGGATCCTCATGATCCGACATAGCCTTCCTCGAGAAGGTAATCTTCTCTGGGTGTGGGATCTGAGATGTGGAGCCAACGCTCCGACGATACATAGTATCGAGACTCGCCTTCCGGGAAGCCTCTATACCCCCCCAGGATCACTCTGATCCCTCCTCGGGACCCAACATCTACCCGGTCTTCGCACCTATCCTCATCCGCCCGAGGCAGGACCTCCTCAATCCTCACCTCCTGACGACCTTGCTGCTGATGCTTCTCCCTGTTACCTCTCATCTCGAGGAACTCCGGGCACGTGGCCGTAGCGTGCCCTTCCTCTTGGTGGAAGTCGCAGTAGGACAACTCTACCCTGACTTCTCTTCTTCTTCTCCGTGCTGCTCTCCTCCTCTCCCCCATGGCTATAGCCATAGCCTGATCTTGATCGGGGAGGGGAGGTCGTTGGGCCTGCCTCCAACCTGGTGATGGAACTGATCCTGGCTCCCCTGACGGTTGTCCCTTCTCTGGTAACCTCTCCGTGGCCCCTGGTCTTGCCACTCGGGCCTCCAGCCCAACCGACGGTCTGGCTTCTGACGCCCCCACCTGGGCTGTTGCTATTGCTGCTGCTGCTGCCGCTGTTCCCTCTGCCGGGGTTCAACTCTCCTTTCCTCCTGACCTCTGCGCCTCTCGGCTCCTCCTCCGTGGCCCACCTGGCCAGCTTCCGTCCAAACTCCGGGTTTGACGCCTTCCCGTTAACTTCTCTTGCTGCCCTCTCCATCAGCTCTTCGTAGGAAAGGGGCGACACTCTATTCAGTTCCATCTTGAAGAAACCTTGTTGCAGCCCCAAGGTAAAGGCCATCATCAGGCTATGCCCGTGCATTTCCTGAACCTGGGTGAGCTCCTCCTGAAACCGGTCAACATAACTCCACAAGGTCTCGTTCACCCCCTGCTTGATGTGCAACAGAGACTCCGACTCCTTCCTCCTCTTGGAGGTGGTGAACCTCAACATGAACCCCCGACGCAGGTCCTCAAAATAGTAAATGAAGCTGGACGGTAGTTGGTGGAACCACTCTCTCGCCTTTTCCTTGAGGGTGATGATGAAGAGTCTGCATTTGAAGCCATCAGACATCTGTCGGATCGAGGGCACGTCCTCAAAACACTGGATGTGCTGGTCCGGGTCTCCTTTCCCGGTGTAGTAAGACATCTCGGGCTCCCTGAACCCCTCCGGAACCGGGGTCGAAGAAACCAATTCGCTCAAGGGGCTGCCTCCCCCTGCTGGGCGAGCTGGAGGGTCTCGCGCGCCCATCTCGCCAAACGGACCCCCACTTGCCGAGTCGGGGAAGAGCACACGCCCAGGAAGCTCGCAGCCTCTCCCTTCCTCGACGACCTCCTTCCCAGCTCGCCTGCCGGGAGCGTCCTCGCCCAAAGACGGGGCGACTATGACTGAAACTACTGGAGTTGAGCACTCGGCCCGCGTGCCAAGAGCGAACTTGACGAGGTTGATCACCTCCTGCCTGAAGTCTTCGAACATCCCCACTGTGGCCAGAGGGGGTGAGGGTGGCGAGTCGGACCTGTCCGAGCCTTGTCCTTCTCCTCCTGCCATCTAGCCTTCTGAAGATTTTCTATGCTGACCACTCTCCACGCTCACCGCACCAAAATGTAAAAAACCGAAAGCTCGGTCTCTTTTGGAGTTCATCCTAGGGGATGAGGTGATCGCACATCTACTTCTCTCCTGCAAGCCAAATAACAAAAAGAAATGGGAACTGACCCAAGGGCTCGGCGTGGAGGTCTCATCACACACCCGGAAGTTCTTAGAGCGCTTCCCCTCCATTGCCAAATGCCGAGCTAAGACTACCTCAGAAAGCGCAAGAAGATCTAAACACTAGTAAACCTGCCTTCTGAGGTGCCCCTTGGGTCCTATTTATAGTTTTCTGAAAATGGTCTGCAAATAGCCAACCTCCGTTGTTTTGAACAGCTATATGCAACCCAACTAAGTCTGCCAACAACGTAACTCCGTTGTTCTAACAAGCTATAGGTAGACCAGCATGGACAAAAATGGTAAAAAACATCATAGGTCGCTGGGCGAGTGGCCCCCTGAAGCCTCTGCTCGCCTGGGGCGGCGAGTACGGGCTCGGCTGGTCCTGCTGGGCCTCGGCGAGTACGGGCCGGCTGGCCCTACTCGCTGGCTCCACTGGACGAGTGCGAGCCTTTTGGGTCTATTCGCCCCTGATGATTCCACCTCGCCTGGGCGAGCTGGGGGCTGCCGAGCTTTGGCCCCTTGAGTGCTCGCCCGGGACTCAGACTGCATGATCCTTCGGGCCAGCTCTCGAGAAATTGAGCCCGACGAACGTCGAGCTCCGTTCGACGAACGCCGAGCTCCGTTCGACGAACGCCGAGCTCCGTTCGACGAACGCCGAGCTCCGTTCGACGAACGCCGAGCTCCGTTCGACGAACGCCGAGCTCCGTTCGACGAACTGAGTGGACTGGGCGGGCTTCTCTCAACGCCAAAGTAGAATGACGTTGAGTGTCTGGACTTCACTCAACGCTGAGGCAGAACGACGTTGAGTGTCTGGACTTCACTCAACGATAAAGGCAGAACGGCGTCGAATGTCTGAACTTCACTCAACGCTAAGGCAGAACGACGTCAAGTGTCTGGACTGGCTGACACTCACCGCCTCTACCTACCTCCTGGCGAGTGCGGGCCTGGCTGACCCTACTCCCCTGCCACTAGCCGGGCTCGCCTGGGCGAGCGGGGGGCTGCCGAGCTCTGGCCCCCCCTTGAGTGCTCGCCCGGAACTTGAGAAAAGAGAGCCGGCCGGTCTGGCTCCTGGCGACCCCACTCGCCTGATACGGGGTTGTACAATACCTAAATGAGAATATGAGATACGTCGGAGAAGAATCGTAAAATCGAAGCTACTAGAGCAAAAACTTTTACAATCGTCGCTTAGTACAGACATCGTTTTGATGAATTAGTTGTAAACAAACCGCTGTCTATTTTACGATTCAGGGTAGAATAGACAGTGGTTTATATATAAACCGCTGTGTATTTACATATTTTTTTTTTAAAAAGAAGGCGTCAACGCCTTGTTTACAATTGGCCGCCTGGACGCCAAGGCGTCGCCTAGGCGACACCATGACAAGAATGTTCGCGGGGATGTCCAACTCATAAGCATTTGTCCCGATGCGTCTCAGGACTGAGTAGGGACCCATTCGCCTAACGCTCAAGCTTTTAGCAAGCCTCGCACGGAGCCTCACAACACAGATTCTTAGCATCGTCTGCTCGCCTTCATGAAATACCTGCACTTGTCAATGAACATTCGCATGTGATTTACAAGATTTATTACCAATATAGATTATTCGTCCGACCGACTCATGACACACATGCAAACGATGAACAGACAACACAACAAACTCATGCAAAAGATGACGAAACGACTCAACGGACTCATGCAAATGACACATGACCGACACAACGTACCTGCTACGGGAAAGTTTAATAATGACCGGGACGTCTCTAAAATATGGTGGCATATCATGGGGCTCTCTCGGTGGAGTGTAGAAAAACTCATCCTGCGTGTGATGAGTGCTCAGATGATCGTGAGAGACAACTATACTTAAATACGAGCATGTAAAGAGCCAAATGTCTCTCAGGGAATGTGAAACATCAGGGGTCTCAACAGGAGGCGTGTACGAAAAGTCATTGCGAATGAGGCGACGCCCTGAATAAAGATCGTGTACACTGACTAGAAGACGTGACTCTTAAGTGTGGCGAGTGTCCCTGACAAGAAGAACTCATCGGGTGAGTCAGCGGGTGGCGTGCGCCATAAGATATGCCCTCAAAATATGCTTATGTTCAAGCGTACTTAAGGAAGGCCCTACATACGTTATGCGCCACGCGAGATCAATTTTTCGTGACAAGACTATAGAGGATATCGACAGAGACACCAATAACTTAAAGCTCATAAACAAGCATCTCACCCAAATCGCATCCTCACCAGGATGTGACGGCTCATCAGGAGGCTCAACAAGGGGGTCATTGTAAAACTCGTCACTAGGGTCATGATCCTCCAGGATCTCCATGTGAGTACCATCGTGAGGGGTAGTGTCTCTGTGAATGGGTGACATAGTCACTACGAGATCAACACCAGACTCTGGGCTCTCAATCGTGATGTGATTTCGGGTAATGACAATGGGAGAGCGACACAAACCTACACTCATGAATGGATCTGTGAGTGCGGTGTCAGGAAAGGGGTCTGTGGTTGAGGTGCTAACTTACCCGGTGTGTGGCAGAGGAGGAGGTGTGGGTGAGGGACACAACACTAGAGACTCAGTAGATTGCTCAGGCTCGCTCTCAGTCGGGGTCACATGAGCTGGGTCAGAAACAAGAGATAGATCACTTACTGGGCCAAGCACCTCACTAGGGTGAGAGCAATCCGCATCTTGTACCACTTCTATCGTGGCTGACAGGACTGTGGTAGGCGTCGTGGTGACCTCAATATGGAAGGGACTCGTACTACGGAGGTCAAGGTGAGAATGCCATCGACCAGCTCTTTCGGATCTCAATGATTGTTCATAACGAATTGCGAACTGATATGTCTGCCCGAGGGACTCCGAGATATGATAAGCTACCTTAGTACGCATGTCAGACCGAAGTCCAGACCGAAATCGGGGAATGGTCATGGCTGAGTCCTCTTGGATATCACTCCTCATCACTAATTCATCAAAATGGTCCCTGTACTCAGTGACAAACATGAATCCTTGTTGAAGGGAAAATAATTGGTTGAACAGGCGACTCCGATCCGACGCAGGCAGATACCTCTGACACAATGTATGCTTCATGTCCACCCAACTAGTGATGCCGCGAAAACGGTCTTGCTCGCATGCCCTCTCAACGCTAGCCCAATATGGCCTTGCCTGTTCTAAAAGTCTAAGTTTCGCAAATTTGACCCGACGCTCACCGAATAACTCAAAATGATCGAGATAATACTCCATATCCACGAGCCAATAACTGAAGGACTCGGGACTCGATGAGTCGTCAAACGAGGGGCAACAGTACAAAACTGACTCTCAAGATCTCTCTCAAAGCAACGATTCTCATAATAGTCATCTCTAAGGTAATCGGGTCGTGTCGAAGGGTCAACATGATCCGCTCGCGTGCAAGGATATGAACGTCGACAATAATTATACTGATCGTCTCTAATGTAGTGGAGTCGTGTAGGTGGGTTAACACAATTTCTAAAAGTGGTGTGCTGCGATTGAGATAATCGTCGTAGTAACGTGAAGATTTCCCTGATGAGGCTTTGTGGGAGCGTGTACATTTGGACTCGAGACCTCCAAAGTGAGGTGGGGACAAGTAGTGATATCTAAACATTACAGACAAACCTATAGACTTTACAACTGTGTATCGAAAAGTGCGCGCAACCTGGCTGCGTGCAACCTGCCCTCTGATACCAATTGACGCAGGACAAATCTATAGGTGGCGGGAAAATGACGACCTAACCCTACATGCTATGCAACAGTTCGACGATTAGATCACAAATTAGATACTAAATACTAACATCCCACACAAATAATTCAAAAGCAAGGCAGAATAATTTATTTGGGTAAAAACAAGCTTAGACTTTCCTCCGCGTGGAGGGCCAAAGCAAGATCACGCGGCGAATAAACTCTTCCTGCAGTTAGAGATTTTCAATGAGTAAATAGCATAATAAACATTAATCCCAGAGAAACATCAAATAACCATACAATAGCAACGTTTTGCAACTGAATACCAATACAAAACACCACAAAAATATGAGGGCTACTGCCAATTAAATAGATTTGAATATTGGAGGGCTCAAAGAGAGATTTTGGTGGTTTGTGGACCGGATCGGGTAAGGGGATGACTGGTCGGGGTTTAGGAGGGCTGGATCGGAGAGGTAAGTGGCTGGATCTGGGCTGAAATCCCTAGATCTGGATAGATTTGGTGTTGATCGGTTGTTGGGAGGTGGATCCATGTGATGGGGAATAATGACAGCAAATAAGAAAAAACTTGGCGGCTGGTTATGACTGGAAAAAGGGCAGACCTGGATTGTTTGGGGCTGAAAACCACCAGGTGGCTGTTTGGGGCGGTGCGAGTAGGCGGCCTGGAAGAGGGGAGGGGGATTTGGGGTGGCTGACGGTTGGATCTAGGTGGAGGCTGGGCGGCGGCGTGCGGGGTGGAGGCTGGAGGCACACTTGAAGGTGGCAGCTGCTTGGAGGGAGGTGGTTGGCTGGCGGGCTGAAGGTGGCTGACCGGGTGGTGGATTGTGGGGGGACTGGACAGCAGGCCGGTGTCCTGAAAATGAGCCGTTGGAGGGATTTTTGAGGGAGGCCGGCGGCTGGACAACAAGGGAAGAAGGGTGGAAGAGAAGGGGGAATTAAAAGGAAACAAAACCTACCCAACGAGTCCTCACCAATGGGCTCCACGCAGTCGGCACCGCAAAGGAGATCACCAGAATGAAGGAAGACACTCTCTTCCCAAAAAATCAGCAATGAGAATGACGACAACCATGAAATTAGAGCACCCAGAATCAACGACTATGATTGGCCGTTGGTTTCGGGGCCAACACTACATGAAATAAAAACCAAAAAGTACAATGATATGTATGAAATTGATTCGCAACACGAATCCGAACGCATCCACAGAGTCAGATCGTCGATCCGGACACACCATATATGCTAAGTCACCAAAACAACCCCGAATGGGCGCAAAGCTCGTCCTCGTCTCTGCTCCGCATCAATCTCCCCGACTTGAAAGAATTCATCTCCCGATGAATAAGGATCAAAATTCTCTCGCTGTATGATAGGTAAAACTCGAAGAGGTCCACCGGAGGTCGTCCAAGTGTCGTCGATGGAAAAGTGTACTCACCAATCAACTCCTCCGGACTGAAAAACTTCCATCTCCAATGAATGGAGACGGTCGTACTGAAGTCGAAGTCCAGGACGAGTCGATCAAGCTCCGCTGGTAACATCCAGGTGTCGACAATGAAGGGTCGTCCGCGCCAGCAAACCAGGTAGCGGCACACAAGACCGTCTGTAGTGGGGACGGACTCATGCGTAAAGATCTCAGTGATAATCTCATATCTCAACACAGTAATAGAAGGATCTGGTGGGATCTGAGGTGCCAATGGTGGAACTGTTGGGGACATGATCTCGGGTAAGTGAGGGTCAAAAATGGGCTGAGCACGGGGCAATGAATGTGATGGTAAGGGCTCGGGGGTAGACTGAGTGGTGGGTGGTAAAAACTCATTTCAGCAATGAAGGGATGCTTGGACTGAATTTGAGCCAAAATATCATTTTAGACAAGCAGCGGTAGGAAGTATAGGCGAGCCAAATACTATCATGAGCCATGGTGACATTTTTTCTCCACTGCATCCGAGTTAAAAAGCTCTCTCAAGTGGGGCATTAATTTTAATTTTGTCAGCCAAACGAACCATCAGGATAATGGTTTAAAATTTTGCAGACGTTATTAAATTTACTTGTATCAATGCCATAATATTTTTTCTTTTGCCAAAATACTGTAACTCTTGCAGTTCTTTATGCATCAATGCAAAATGGAGCCATTTGTCAAAATGGTGGCATTGGAGCCATGCAACATTCTTTGCCTGAAATGTGTGCAATACTCCCTCCAAGCTAAGTGGTATTTTTGGAATAAAACTTCATTTAATTTTGAGAATCTCTTGAAAATGACAGAGATACTGGATTTTACCGAATTTCTTTCACCAACTCCTGAAGAACAATCAAGACGCACTACTGCCGTGGACCGTGTCTTTCAGGTGGTCAAATATATCTGGCCACACTGCAGAGTATGCCGAAACACTGTTCCTTTTTGGTTATTTTTTCACCTTTTTAATCTAAATTTGATATGTGTTTATTTCTCTGTATTATTTTAGGTGGAAGTATTTGGATCATTCAGAACGGGCCTGTATCTTCCCACAAGTGATATTGATGTAAGTACTTTGTATTTTCTGATTTAAGTGTTCCAATCAATCATCATTTTTTTTGATTTTACATTTGGATATATATAAGCATGTAAATTTCTAACTTTCCTAGTTCTACCTGTTTCATCCAATTATCTGTCAGTCTTTTGTACAACAATTTTACCCATTATTATTCACGCATGCTTTTGTTTCTACTTTATTATGATAGATTTCTTTGGCACTGTTTCTCTTGGTAATTTTAGATTTTTAGAATGTTATTGACTAGCTTGCTAGAACTATTGTAGGTTGTGATTTTGAATTCAAATGTGAAAACTCCTCAAACTGGTCTGTATGGTCTTGCTAGGGCATTATCACAGAAGGGAATCGCTAAAAAGATGCAGGTCAGCATTTTTTTGTACTTTGACTGTATGAGCTTAACAAAATTGTATAGATTTCAGTGCTCCACATTCTTTCTTTCTACATCTTCCTATCCTGGAATAATAAAAATATAGTATTTTGATCTCGTCTTACCATTTTTCTGATTTTGTGAAGGTTATAGCAAAGGCACGTGTTCCAATTGTGAAGTTTGTTGAAAAGCAAAGTGGAATTGCGTTTGATATAAGGTCTTACTTCTTATAGAGATTATTCGTGAAGCACTATTTTTTGTGTTTGTTACATGCTGCTTGTTTAATGGGATAAAGGCTTGATTGTTGTTATTGTTTGTTTGTTGTTGTTATAAGCTGCTTGTTATTTCATATGTTTTTTTGCTCTTGAGGAGACTCATTGACAACTATCGAGAAAGAAAACAAGATTTGCATATGCTGTTTATTGATCTTGAGAAGGCTTATGATAGAGTTCCAAGAGAGATTTTATGGAGAGTCTTAGAAAAGAAAGGTGTAAATGTATCATATATTGACACAATCAAAGATATGTATACAAATTCAGTGACAAGGGTGAGGGCATCTGGAGGATTAACACAGGAATTCTTTATCACTGTTGGCTTACATCAAGGTTCAGCTTTAAGCCCTTATCTCTTTACCCTTATCTTAGATGAGCTCACCAGACACATCCAACAAGCAATACTTTGGTGTTTATTGTTTGCGGATGATATCGTTTTGGTTGATAAGACGCGCGAGGGTGTAAACGCAAAACTTGAATCTTGACGAGATACTTTAGAAAAGAAGGGTTTTAGGTTGAGCGGGGAAAAGACGGAGTATATGGAGCTTAAATTAGCAGTACACGAAGGACAGATGACTTCGTTATTAAGTTGGGTGATCAAGATATTTCCCGTAGTGAGTGTTTTAAATATCTGATCGTTCAAAAATATAGAGGTATTGCAAAAGATGTGACACAGAATCCAAACGGGTTAGTTGAAGTGGAGAGGTGCGTTAGGGATCTTATGTGATCGTAAAGTACCACTAAAACTTAAGGGCAAGATTTATCGTACTGCAATTAGATCCACGATGCTCTATGTTTCTGGGTGTTGGGCAGTGAATTGTGTACATGAGGAAAAAATAGGAGTTGCGGAGATGAGAATGCTTTGGTGGATGTGTTGACACACGAGATTGGATAAAATTAGGAATGAAAGTATCAGAGATAAGACAGGAGTAGCACCAATTGCAGAGAAGATGCAAGAAGCTCGTCTAAGATAGTTTGGACACATACAAAGGAGACCATTAGAGGCACCTGTTAGGCGTTGTGAGAGTCTTGTCACTAGGCATGTTAAATGAGGGAGGGGTAGACCAAAAAAGATTTGAAATGAAAATATAAGGAAAGACATGATGTACTTAGACATTAGTGAGATTATGAAAAAGATAGGGCACAGGTGATGCATATAGCCGACCCCACTTTAGTGGGATAAAGGCTTGAGTGTTGTTGTTGTTGCTTTTCCATCATGCACGTATTATGATTTTTATGTGTACCGGTGATGCATGGTTGGCTGTGAGGTTGTGCTGAAACTAATGCAAGTTGGTGTGGGGTTGATTCGGACGGCCCTAATCTATATGATGCCTGTATGCAATGATTCAATCCAGAATTAAATTTAGCAGGAAGACTAAGTAGGTGTAGCAATACAATACAACGCTCACCACAATTTCAAGCGACTAAGCAAGCAAGATTTCTTCCGCACGATGGGTATTAAACTTAACTTACACGAACATATTTTGTAGAAAAATAAGAAAACAAAATGAGAGCACAAACAAGATGAGATTCCCAACTAAATATGCAATGTTCATCCAATGTTCAACATAAAATAAAAAAACACACTATAAAATAAATTCATAAGCACATGATTAGGCAGTGGAAGGAGATGAGGCCAGCTGCTGTAGATGGGGGTGTTAAATGGGGCTGCTGTAGATGGGGCTATTGTAGAGGGAGTTCAGGCTGTGGAAGGAGATGACAGTGGAAGACCGGCTGCTGGAGAGGCATGCAACATGAGGCATAAATAGGGACTAGGGCCCGCAAATAGGGGTCGGGTAGACGGATGGTTTGCGACATGATGTAGAGAAAGGTTTACTGTGGAGCGGCTACTCGGAACCATTGGGTTTGGGTTTCTGCTTGCGGTGAAAATGCAAGGACAGGCTTATGGGGATGGTAATGATTGTGGAAGGTGATGTAGTGGAGGTTGTGACGGTTGTGGGAAGCGTGTAGTTGAGGCGTCGTCGGGTAGGGAACAGTCGGCTTGTGGAAGGAACTCTAAACCCCTTCCCACATCATCAAGGACTTCTCTTTTGGTCATTTGAGTCAATGCACAGCTCCTATATAATAAGGAAACAAAAAGGAAAAAATCACAGGACCCACCTCTGTTTCTAGAACCATTTTTTCGAAACTGAAGATCTCTCCAAATATTTCCTCTTATCTGTTTTGGAAAGAGAAGTAACCAATCCATGGTACATACTTACACTCATACTATACTTCGATGGGCCTTCCTTTACTCCTACCAGGCTCCACATCCCTCCATGATCAAGGTAATTCCTAGAAGATAAGAGACTTTCCTGCAAACATAGCCCATCATTTAGTTTTATTTTATTTCATTTCCTATAAATCTTGCACAAAGAAACATGTAATTTAAAAGCTATCAATCAATTTCATCATGGAGTGATTATAAATCGTACCTTTGTGAACTTTTTTTAGTTGATGTCTTACATGATTTTGTCCAGTCATGAACATGTTAATAGTTTTTCATTAATGCGTTAGAGATAAGGATTTCAACAACAAAAGAGCCATTGAATTTGATTGTTAGACTAAAAATGAAAAAGTTCTTATGTAATTCGAAGGTGAAATGATGCACAATCGAAGTACCGGGTAAAACTGCACTACATAAGTAACATAATAGCTGGAAAAAAAAACTACAAATGAGGTGAAAAAGAACACTTCGTAACAAGAAAAAGGGCAAATCTGGAGGGGTACTTCTAGGCACAACATAACTCCTTGTCCCTCCACAGTATATATACAATCTGCATCAAATTGGGAAAAGCACACATAATTCTTGCAGTAAATTCAAAAATCTTCAATTGAACCGTCCGATTCAACAATCTCTGCATGCAGTTGAAAACAAGATTTTTACGGCGATGGTGAAGCAGGCGAAAGAAAGAAGACCAACGTATGATTTACTCACCAATTCTACTGTAATCGAGGGTATTTGAAGTCTATCGAATGAGGCGAGGAGTTGACGGTGTTTGTGAAGAGAAATAGTCCTCGATTCGACGATTTGTCTAGAAGAGGACAACATAGTGGTTTCAGGGAGAAGGTACAAAGATGAGGTTGCTTCTGGCGAGGACGGTGGTGACGACGAGTGATTCAGGAGATAGATTTGTCAAGGATTCGAATGAGGGGGAGTGCGGTGGCGAGGGCGTTAGGCGATGAATTGTGGAGGCTTCGGGTGAGGGGGGAGTGAAGGCTTTGAGAGAGGGTTCTTTGAAGGTACTCCTAAGGGTAGGCATATCAATCATTAGTCTTTTAGGCCCGACCCCTCTGGGTCATCATCTACCAATCTTGTGCGATTGAGCACGTGTTAGGCCTTTCGCCCCTGGTTGGCCATCATATTTAATCCAACACGATCGAACATGCATTAGGCCTTTCACCCCACTGGATCAAACATCATATCTACTCCAGCGCGATCAAACATACGTTAGGCCTTTCGACCTCTTGGAGCTTACATGTTCCAATTAAACACGATTGAATACGCGTTAGGCCTTTCAGCCCCATGAATTGGAACAATAGTACACACTCAACCCTTAACATTGCCTATGCATCAATGCATTTACTCCTGTATTTTTCTTCATTTACATGTTATGTTCTTATTTATAAAATATGGTTTTAATTAAAAAGGATTCCTCTCAGATTATTGTTCGCCTTTTGGATTATCTTTAGCTATCATTAACGAATATTTATCGCTAGTGATTAAAATGACAAACTTATTCAATTTAAATGAAACTATGCATAAGCGCATGCAAGAAATAATTTCAATATGAAAATAAGTAATTTTGCATGCAACAAGTTAAAATAATCGGAAAATATAGCATAAATCAAAGTGGTAAAACTCACGGTTACATTTTCCTTGCCTTTATCATTCATAGGGTCATCACTGCTTCTATCTTCTGACGCCATCCTCCTTTATATTTATCATATAGGAATCCTCTTATTACGGATTGCGTCTTAAATAGATATCAATATTGACTCCGCAGGATGATAACACACCTATTTTAGGGGTTGTCGAATGAGAAATGATTAGGCCATGGATTCCCATGGTCATTAATAAGAAGGACGAATAGCTGAAATTCCTAAAGCATAAGGGAATTGTATGGAACAACCACCTAATTAAGGGACATCCACATAAAGAATTCCAACTGAAATCCCTAAATTGTAGCCCTCCAAAGTATTGGCAATTATTTGCAATGGCGACAAGTTTACAGGAAATAATTAACATTCAGCCAAAAAGAAGGGGAATAAGACGTAGTAATTCAAGCCTCAAATCTTGTAGAAAACCTTAACAAGGAAAAACGCCTAATTAATCCCAAATTAATATATTCTGAGCATAACAATGAAACTCCAAATTAATGACATAGAAGAAAGAGCAGACATTATAAGATGAAAGCTAGCCCTTATCCTGAAGTATCAGTTACGTACACGATATTTTCTCTAAGGAGCCACAATTAGCTTTAAGAAAAGGGGAGAAGATGTGGCTTACAGCAGAGTGAAGAAGAGTAAGTAAAGACACGAGCAATGGGGAGAAGATGAGGCTTAAGCTCACTGCAATCAATGCCCCGTAGTCCCAAAAACCCCAAACCAGTTGGCGTAGACACAAAAACAATGATTGTCTTCGAGGAGGAAGGCAATCAGAGGAGATGAGGAAGAGTGATGGAGATCGACGACTTTTGGATCCTTGAATGAATGATTGGAGGCTGCCATCGCGTTCGTCGCGATTTTTCACATTTTTTTGGACTTGTATTTTGAGAGTTATGTTAAAATATCTATCAGACGATCGTGGCCGTGGATATTCTTAACCTAGCTCCCCCTTATATTTTACCAGCAACCGTAATGTTGGCCATCAAGAGTTTAGGTTTTGAGAAGAAATTTGTAATTTTCCCAACAATTTCGCTTGGTCTGCGGAAGGTGTTGACACCTCCCCCCTCCTGGTGCCGACGCTGGGAGCCTCTACCGCCTGCGGGGGTGCCGAATCCCCCGCCTACCGCCCTCCGCCGCCTCTTACCATCCCTTAATAGGTATTCCGCCCTTCCCACCTCAGATCCGAGCCTCCTCCTCCCTTCTCGCCCCAAGACATCACCCGAAACTCCACGCTAGCGATTCCCCAACCTTCTACATCTCAGGTCCGCACCTTTTCCTCCATCTCGCTGCATATCCTTGCCTTCCCGCCCATCTACACTCCAAAATACACTTTCCAGCACCCCTCCGCAGCAGGCCCGACCTTCCTCTCCTTCGATTTCAGCATTCCAACCCCTTCTCGCTTCAAAATCATTCCACTTAGCACCTCCCTGCTATTACACCTTGATATCCAGCCCCTTTCCACGACCAAATCCACTTCTGAACGCCTTCTTGAAGCCTCTTCTAGGTTTTCAGATACGTGACGGGAACTCCTCGCTGCACCACTCGGGTCTTGTTTATAGATAATTCAATTTTCTCTCTCTCTTGCTCTAGCCATCAAGTCTTGCTTTTAGATAATTTTCTCTCTCCCGCGATCACCATTTGAATTGTGGCGTCAGACCGCAGAATCAGTAACCTTATGCTATCTTGATCCGAATTTTAGAGTAGGGATTTTCCCGACTTCAACACTTTGGTGCGGTGAGCGTGGATCGTAGCTGAGGAAGAAATTTTTGCGAGGAGACTTCATAACTTAAGATGGCGAGCTGGAGACCAAAGGCAGCAACTCGCTAGCATTCGACAAAGTGTGCCTGTTCTCGGTAAGGTGGGCGAGTTCTCGGTAAGGTGGGCGAGTTCTCGGCAAGGTGGGCGAGTTTTCTGGTTACTCGCCCATAAGCGACTTTGCGATGACGACTTTCAAGCTCGGCGGCTTCTTGAGGCGAGCTTCCCTATTACTCGCTCAGAAGCGAGTTCCAGATTGCGACCTCCAGATGACGACTTCAGTTGGCCAGTATATACAGGCGATTTCATAGAGGTTGACGAGTTCCCTTGTTGCTCGCCAATAGGCGAGTTTCATATGACGACAACCCTATGCGAGAATATGTAGAAGAGTTCATGGAGGCGAGTTGCAGACGGCGATATACTGGCGAGTACATGCAGGATTGGCGAGTTTCTTTGTTACTCGCCCATAGGCGAGTTCTGCAGGTTAAGAGACGAGTATCTTTGTTACTCGCCTATAGGCAAGTTGAACAGGGCGAGTATCTTTGTTACTCGCCCACAGGCGAGTTCTGCAGGTGACTTACTCGTAAGGCCGAGAGCAAGGTTGTCAGGATCGCGATCCATATCATAGGATCTTACGATCCTACGATCTAGATTTTGTAAACCGATCCTGATTTTATAAAGCGATCCTCGATCCGACCCTACTAACAGATCTGATCCTACCTCGAAACGATCTCTTGTAGGATCTCGATCCTGACAACCTTGGCCGAGAGAGCTCAAAATCTGGGTGAGTTGGGTTTCTTAGAGCGAATCACGACCTGAAAAGGTCCTGTCGATAACCCTCAAAAACTCTGCGTAGGGGTTCTAATGTCAGAAGTGACACTTACTCTTCGCCTAGTTTATCTCTTTTTTCAATAGTGGTGCTTTTCATACATGTTCATACTTGCAGGCACTTTGGTAAAGCCCGTGAGTACTTTTTGTATGACAAACAAACATGACGAATCACGACGAGTTCTCCACCAGGGAAAAACATACAAGGTGCTCTACGAGCTCCTACTTGCGATGATCTCCTTCGACAATCGACATTTCATACTCGCGAGGTCATCTCTTCAACAACTGTGGTGCTCTCCTTTAATTCTGTGAGTCTATACTCGCAAGATCACTATTTCAGCAACTACGGTGTTCGAATTCTGCGAGTTTATACGCGTGAGGCTATCACTTCAGCAACCGGGACATTATGTTATTCATTTCATCTCCTCAAATACCTGGAGCGGGGATGACCTGAAAAGATTCTACCCCTAGCGGTAACTTGTACTGCTTATCTGTAATATTGTTTCTATGTTATACATTTCCTCGCCCCTGGAGGCCCAGGTGGTTGCGAGTTGTCTTCTTTGTGTTGATCGTCCCAAGTCAGTTAGAAGCAGTGAAGTCAATCTCCTCGATCAGTTTTGGGAAACGAGCATCCGACCTGATTCTCCTAAAAAGCCCAAGGCGGACGATGAGACGATGCTTTGGGATTTAAGCATCCTTGTATGACCGAGCCCCTGCATTGACGGTCGAGATCAGCTCCCCCCTTGTATGTCGGCCTAGCTACCCCCGATTGCATCTCTCCTCCGACTGGAGGAACTATCAGGAATAGGTTTGGACGCTAACGTCCTAAACTCGATGAAGGATCGAACTCACAAAGTGATACCTTGTGTAAAGGCATCATCGGTCTTTGAAAAGACTAAAAGGCCCGCTCTTAGCGATTGTTGGTCCTGTAGGCCAGAGCGCGTCTCTGTTGTTGCCAAGGTGGGATAACCCGCCATGCTTTTAGAAGCAGTTGGACAACTAAGATCTGGAAAGTACGAGTTCGCGGAAGGATGGTGGACTCGAGTGTGTGTGTCCTATAGGACCCCCCCAAGGGATATTTCTCTTCGCTTGTTCGCTGACCTTCGTAGCCAGGAGGCAGAACTAGTAGCGATCTCCATGATCGAGTTGGGAAACTAGCATTCGACCTGATTCTCCTAAAAAGCCCAGGACGGACGATGTGACGATGCTTCGGGATTTAAGCATCCTTGTAAGACCGAGCCCCTGCATTGACGGTCGAGATCAGCTCCCCCCTTGCATGTCGGCCCAGCTACCCCCGATTGCATCTCTCCTTCGACCGGAGGAACTATCAGGAACAGGTATGGACTCCAACCTCCCAACTTGATGAGGAGAGGATCGTCGTCTATTTAGAAGTTCCCTTCATCTTCGAAAAAGTTGATGCATTTAACTCTTTGGCTATCTCCTAAGTAACAAGGCGAATGACCTCAGCACCGATAGAAGTCCTCGAGTCGTGGAGTTATCTTAGTCTGAGTCCTTGCACGAGCTCCTCTCCTGCACATCGGCTACCAACCCCTTCGGGTGAGATTGACTCCTCGTGAGAGTGCTGCCGTATTCCGTGCCCCCTGTACGAGCTCCTCTCTTGCACATCGGCTACCAACCCCTTCGGGTGAGATTGACTCCTCGTGAGAGTGCTGCCGTATTCCGTGCCCCCTGTACGAGCTCCCCTCCTGCAGGCCGACTACTTGCCTCCCGAGTCGACCTCCATCTCTGGTTGACCTCGGATCCTGAGAGCTGTCGACCCATCTCCAATTGAGCTCGACTCCTGTAAGATGTTGATTCCTCGCTTGTGTTGCCGTAGTCCGGGCCCCCTGTACGAGCTTCCGTTCTGTAAGCTAACTACGAGCTCAACCTGAGTTGACTCCACCTCCAGTTGAGCTCAGCTCCTGAGAGCTGTTGACCCATCTCCAGTTAAGCTCGACTCCTATAAGATGTTGATTCCTCGTGAGAGTGTTGCCATAGTCCGTGCTCCCTGTACGAGCTCCCCTCCTGTAGGCCAACTACTTGCCTCCCGAGTCGACCTACACCTCCAGTTGAGCTCGGCTCCTGAGAGCTGTCGACTCCACCTCCAGTTGAGCTCGACTCTTGAGAGCTGTCAACCCATCTCCAATTGAGCTCGACTCCTGTAAGATGTTGATTCCTCATGAAAGTGTTGTCGTAGTCCGTGCCCCCTGTACGAGCTCCCCTCCTGCAGGCCAACTACTTGTCTCCCGAGTCGACCTCCACCTCCAGTTGAGCTCGATTACTGAGAGCTGTCGACTCCACCTTTAGTCGAGTTTGGCTCCTGAGAGCTGTCGACTCCATCTTCAGTTGAGATCGGCTCCTGAGAAATGTTGCTTCCACCTCCAGTTGAGCTCGGCTCCTGTGAGTGATCTACTCTCCACCTTCAGTTGAGCTTTTTCCTGATTAGGCGTCAACTATATTCTCCACCTCCAGTTGAGCTTCTCTCCTGTGAGGTGTCGACTTTTTTTCCACCACCAGTTGAGCTCAGCTCCTGCTGGGTGTCGACCTCTTTTCCACCACCAGTTGAGCTCGACTCCTGCTGGGTGTCGACTATATTCTCCACCTCCAGTTGAGCTTCTCTCCTATGAGGTGTCGACCTCTTTTCCACCACTAGTTAAGCTCGGCTCTTGCTGAGTGTCAACTATATTCTCCACTTCCAGTTGAGCTTCTCTCCCGTGAGGTGTCGACCTCTTTTCCACTACCAGTTGAGCTCGGCTCCTGCTGGGTGTCAACTATATTTTCCACCTCCAGTTGAGCTTCTCTCCTGTGAGGTGTCGACCTCTTTTCCACCACCAGTTGAGCTCGGCTCCTGCTGGGTGTCGATTATATTCTCCACCTCCAGTTGAGCTTCTCTCCTGCTAGGTGTCGACCTCTTCTCTACCTCCAGTTGAGCTTCCTGCTGCTGGGTGTCGACCTCTTTTCCCCCACCAGTTGAGCTCTGTTGGGTTTTTTTTGGGATGACACAACACTTGTGTACGCATCGAAAATAAGAAACCCAAACAAGTTCGGATCGAACAATATTCATGATTCATGAATCAAGAAGTAAAACACGTTGTAATAAAATTACCTTTGAGGGATTGAGTCTCAACTCAACCTAGATCCTCCAGAAGAATCGGCCCAGTTACTCAGCGGCTAGAGTTTTGAGAGCAGAAAGTATATCCGCGCCTCTACAGGAAATTCACACGATCGGGAGAACTCGTAGCAATTTGTCACACAAGCGCTAGGTCGGGAGATGACACTCAGCGTCTTCACAGACTGCTAGATCTGTTGTAGGAGAGGCGGCGGTGACACCAGTTCTTGCGACAAACACTTTGCCCTCGGACGGTAAGTAGATAATACTTATATGATTTGGATTCCAGCTTATCGGGCATTTGATGTCTTACGTATGCCTCACAGCCCCAAACCTTAATGGACGACATACTATGACGCTTCCCAGTCCATATCTCATATGATGTCTTCAGAACCGCTTTCGTTGGAGCACAATTTAATGTTAAAGCAGCAGTTTCTAGAACAAATCCTCAAAAGGAAGCAGACAGATCTGCATGACTCATCATCGACCGTACCATGTCTAACAAAGTACGATTCCTCCTCTCAGACACACCATTATGCTGTTGTGTTATAGGTGGAGTGAGCTGTGATGTAATACCACACTCTATCAGATGATCACAGAACTCACGAATTAAGTATTCGCCACCTCGATCAGATCGGAGTGCTTTAACCTTCTTACCCAGCTAGTTTTCTACTTCGCTTTTAAACACTTTGAACTTTTCAAAGGTTCCAGATTTGCACTTCATAAATACACGTATCTATATCTAGTAAAATCATCAGTAAATGTAACAAAGTAAAAAAACCCACCTCTAGCCATAGAACTCATGGGTCCACATACATCACTATGTACTATACCAAAGGGATCATCAGCCCTCTCATTGAAGCCAGTGAAAGAGGCTTTAGTCATCTTACCTAACAAACAAGATTCGCATCTCTCAAATGATTCATAATCAAATGAGTCCAACCGTCCATCTATATGGAGCTTGGATGCACGTTTCTCATTTATATGACCCAAGCGACAATGCCAAAGATACGTAGGGTTCAAGTCATTTGTTCTTAGTCTTTTAGTATTTTCAATATTATAGATCAGATGATCTAAGTTCAAAACATACAGACCATAAAACATTTGGGCTACACCATAACAATCATCATTCTTAAATATTGAACAACAATTGTTCTTAATAATAAAAGAAAAACCCACCATGTCCAAACATGAAATGGATATAATGTTTCTAGTTATGAAAGGAAAAAATAACAATTATCTAGTTCTATTACAAACCCACTGGGCAAAACAAGACGATAAACCCCCACGACAACAACATCAATTCTTGCTCTATTGCCAACGCGCAGGTCCACCTCTTCTTTACTCAACATTCTTCTCCTTCCAAGTTCCTGCACATTTATACAAATGTGAGAACCACATCCGATATCCAATACCCAGGATGAAGGAGCAAAAAAGTTTATCTCTATAACATATATACCTGGAGTGGAGGTCATACCTCCTCTTATCTTTTGCATACCCTCAATGTACGAAGGACAATTCCTCCTCCAATTATCAGCCTTGCCACAATGGTGGCACTTTCCTTCTTTCCCCGTGCCTTTCCTTTTCAGTGCTGAAGACTTGGGCTTCAGTCCAGACTTAGGTCCCACCTTCGTCTTCTTGAAGCCCCTGACCTTGCTCTTGCCTTTATGCACCATCAATATGGGGATAACAAATTTGACCTTCTTCATGTTTATCTCGGCAGTTCGCAACATGCCTAGGAGCTCGAGCAGTGTCCTGTCTATTTCATTCATGTTATAGTTCAAGACGAACTGCTCATAACTGTCCGACAACGATTGCAGGATCAGATCTGTAACCAACTCTTGACCCAGAGGGAACCCTAGTATTTCAAGGTTCTCGATATACCTAATCATATTGAGTACGTGAGTCCCTACTAGGTCCCGAGCTCTCATCTTACTCTGGAACAACGCCTTAGTGACGTCGAATCTCTCTTGACGAGCTTGCCCTTGAAACATTTTCTTGAGATGCTCATCAATGTCCTTGCAATCCATGTTCTCATGTTGCTTATGAAGCTCAGAGTTCATTGTCGCTAACATGAGACTTTCGACATCTAAGGAGTCGTCAAGATACTTCTTATAAGCATCTTTATCAGCACGGGGTGCATTCCCGGCAGGCTCATCAGGGGATAGCTCTTCCAAAACATAGAGCTTGCGCTCTTGACTGAGAACAATTCTCAGGTTCCTGTACCAGTCCAAATAATTTATACCACTCGGCTTCTTCTTCTCAAGGATCGCTCTGAGGGACAGGGTGGAGTGTGAACCACTTGTCATGAAAATTCTACAAGAATACAAGCAAAGCAAATTAATAGCACATTTCATAATATAATTTATCTTTCAATTAGAACTTTAATCAAAAGCTCCCACTATTTTTATCGAACTGATAACCCTCGATATCAATTCGAAGAGTTTGACGAGTAACCCTTTTAGTGAACAAGATTCATATTTCACTAACACTATGAGTCAGCTTTGACTTTTCTCTCACAATGCATCTGTTTAGGTAGGCAACGCTTGCCAATTTCATCACTATGCAATTCTTGTATGACTGATGAATAACTCTTTATTCGCATCCATCATATGGTGCATGCCAACCCCATGCCTCTGGGAACTCAACCTTTGAGATCACCCAGTTAAGCTAGGCCCGATGTCGACAGTGAGATATCACAATTATCCGCTTGCACCCTCACCAAGATAGATTAATGCACCTTGCTTTGGCATGCCCACACTTCATCGATCGTGGCAGGAAGAATGTTATCCATCAGAAGACATCCGAATACTTAATATTGCTTAAGGTATTTTAGATAGCAGATTAATTCTTTAATTATGGTTAACACTTAACCAATGTGCACATCAAGCAAAATAAAATACGATAAGCATAATCCTAATGCATCTCAGATGTGCACAAAAATCATCAACACTTAATGAACTGGGCTAAGTCTGAACATCTAGAACATGTCCAAATCTTCAGACCTACATGCACTGGACATGAGCAACTCCAACTCCACTTACACAGTAGACAAGCTCGTCACTTTATGTGAGATTCAAAATCTAACACATGCTTAGTTTCACAAACCAACAAAGTGATGGTTACTGTTAAGGAGTAAACATCAAAGAAATCACATGTGTTCTTGGAAAGATCCAATACTAGATTTGGGCATTTGGAACTCTTCAAAATTTCTATATCTACACGTCATGGATTTAGCAACTTCTGAAACAACGAATATTGCCGGCAACCTCCCTCTGATACCACTGTTGGGTTTTTTTTGGATGACACAACACTTGTGCACGCAGCGGAAATAAGAACAAGTAAAACCCAAACAAGTTCGGATCGGACAATATTCATGAATCAAGAAGTAAAACACGCTGTAATAAAATTACTTTTGAGCGATTGAGTCTCAACTCAACCTAGATGTTCCAGAAGAATCGGCCCGGTCACTCAGCGACTAGAGTCTTGAGCGCAGAAAGTATATCCGCGCCTCTACAGGAAATCCACACGATCGGGAGAACCCGTAGCAACTTGTCACGCAAGCGCTAGGTCGGTAAAGGACACTCAGCGTCTCCACAGACTTCTAGATTTGTTGTAGGAGAGACGACGACGACACTCGCCAGGATCAGGATCGCGACGGGATCGACAGAATGCTTCCGTCGGCTTTTAGGGCTTTCGTCTTTTCGCACAGTGATGGCTCGTGTGCTTAGACAGAAAGAATAATCGCATACTGTTCAAGCCCTAATGTTTCCTATTTATAAGCAAAGGGAATAAACAAAACAGCCCGTCGCTATTCGCAGACCCAGGACTTATAAAAATAGACCTTCGGCCAGACAACAGTTTGTCATGACGAATCGTAGAGTATTTACATGATATACAACGAATCGCCGAGTATCAATTCATACACGACGAATCGTTGAGTGTCTATAACATACACGACGAACTCAACGCCAACCTCCAGCCGAAATAACACTTGAATCGACAAAGACGTTGAATGGACTCAACGCCGTCAACGCCTCTATGCGCCATGGCGTTGAGTGAACTCAACACACTCAACGCCAAAGGCCAGATACAACATTTGACGAATTTGCGCCAAAGGCCAGATACAACATTTGGCGAATTTGCGCCAAAGGCCAAAACCGTCGGACGAAGTTCGACGAATCAGCGGTAAGGGCCAATTCGTCGAACGGAGTTCGACGAATAAGTGCCAAAGCCAATTCGTCGAACGAAGTTCGACGAATCTGCGCCAAGGCCAATTCGTCAAACAGAGTTCGACGAATCTGCGCCAGATGCCAAATTCGTCGAACTGAGTTCGACGACTATGCCAAGGCGCTGAGTTAACTCAACGCTTTCAACGCTTTTGCCTTTGAATATTTCAGTCCCTTTTGCTCATCATATGAGTTACACTATGCAGATCCAAACTCCCAATTTCCACACAATCTTATGTGCGACCCTGATAGGCTCATACTGAGTTGACAGTGAGTCTACATGCTTGATCACTTCCAGATCACTATGGTTGCACCAACAAGCTCGGCTTCTGCTGGGTGTCGACTATATTCTTCACTTTCAGTTGAGCTTCTCTCCTGTGAGTTGTCGACCTCCTCTCCACCTCCAGTTGAGCTTCCTCCCGCTGGGTGTCGACCTCTTTTCCACCACCAGTTGAGCTCAGCTCCTCCTGGGTGTCGAATATATTCTGCACCTCTAGTTGTGCTTCTCTCCTGTGAGGTGTCAAACTCTTTTCCACCACCAGTTGAGCTCGGCTCCTGCTGGGCGTCGACCTCTTTTCCACCACCAGTTGAGCTCGGCTCCTGCTGGGTGTCGACTATATTCTCCACCTCCAGTTGAGCTTCTCTCCTGTGAGGTGTCGACCTTTTTTCCACCACCAGTTGAGCTCGGCTCCTGCTGGGTGTCGACCTCTTCTCCACCTCCAGTTGAGCTCGACTCCTGCGAGATGTTGACCTCTTCTCCAATTCAGTTAAACTCAGTTTTTATGAGGTATCAACCTTCTCTCCACATCTAGTTGAGCTCCACTCCTAGGAAGGACCTCGTGCGGCGCATCTTCTAGCACCATCTCTCCGAACTACGGGTTCAACATTGTTTTTTCAAGCTCGTGCCGAGCTCGAAAAAAACGGGGATTGTGTATAACCCGTAACTCGTGGAGATCAGAAGTACCCAAGCAGACGACTATTTGCAAACCATTGGGCGAGTAGACCCTTGTAACTCCCTGACAGAAGCTGGATACTCGCCTATACCCCCCAGAATTTCTCTATAAATAACCCCTCAAGAGTACTGGAAAAGGATTTTCGAAAGAGGTTGAGGTCCCCCGAGTGGATACTCGCCAAGTCCATGCCTGCCTAGTACCTCGCCCAGCTTTTGGTTGCGGAGGGGAAGTTTCTCCCAAACTTCCGGGTACGTGGTGGGACCTCCTTGGTGGAGCACTTGGGGTGTGCTTTTAGATAGTTTTCTCCCTCCCGCGATCGCCATTTGAATTGTGTCGTTAGACCGCAGAATCAGTAATCTTAGGCTGCCTTGATCCAAAATTTTGGAGTAAGGGATTTTCCCGGCTTCAACACTACTCCAATTCGTTCAATAAGCAATATGCACCTTTTAATGTTTTCTTCAGAAAAAGGAATTCCTTTCTAATTGTTTCACTGGAAACACTTCTCCATTCCAAATACTGGATGGAAGCAAAGGAAGGAATAAAAAGTCGGAATAAAGAACAAAAATGTGCTGTTAACTCTTCCCCAACTGCTGCAAATTACACAAGAGTCGGTTGTCACAGCTTTAGACTGCAGACAGTGAAAGAACGATTGCTATGTATAAATGTCTTATATGTACAAACATAGGTGCATCTATCTATATATATCTATATATATATATATATATAGGGGAGGGATCAGGTGGGAAGAAAAGGCGCGTGCGAATATGCGAACAATGAATCTTGGCGTTTCATTCAAAATCCAGCGGTGTTGCCTTATCCAGGAGGCGATATCCAACAAACAAAGGCCGACAACGATACCAGCAGACACTGAGGGTCGCCGGAGGTCACCCTCTCGATGCCAACCACACCCGTGGTCACCGCCGGCCCTTCTGCGCGGCGGCCGGCGGCCATTCGCCGTTGTGAACGTCTTGCACAGAACAGGATCCAGAGGCGCTGCTTCATCCAGGCGGCGATATCCAGCAAACAACGGCCGACAATGATACCAACGGCGCTGTGAATGTCTTGCACAAAACAGGATTCCCTGCACGGCCGCCGGTGGCTGCGTGCTCTCCGGCCCCCTGCCGCCGCGCAGGGAATCTGTTTGCAAGGCGAAGGTGCGTTGATTGAAATGGATGGTGGTGATTAGTAGTTCGCACCTTCGCATTCACATATGAATCTGCGCCTATATATATATATATATATATATATATATATATATATATATATATATATATATATATATATATATATATATATAAGACGTGTATATATATAAGACATAATTATATATATGTGTTTGTGTATATATATATATATATGTATATATATGCTTGTTAGCAGGTTGTATCCAGTAATTAACAAGTATAAACAACTCTCATTTGTGGAAGTGACAAAAGTTATGATTTCACAAAGTATAAGACTACATTCTCTTACAAGCTGGAGCATTGACATTGATCATTCTTAGCTTGGATGTAATATACGAGAAGTTATGTCAAGATACAGACTTGATGAGAATATCTACAACATGTCTTGAAGAGGGAACATGATAAAAGACTATTTTTTCTCTAAAAATGACATTATTTCAATGTCTTCTGTTTTCATGGAATACTGAATTCTTATTAATGTGAATCGTAACTTTGCACAACATATAGCTGTTTGCGATGTAATGACTCCTGTGAGAAGAGGATTGAGTCAAACCAACTATGCAGATGAATGTGCGACAATTTTTTGTTCCTTGCTATGTCATGTACCATGTTTTCCTTCCGAAACTCTCATATATCCACTTGTAGATCTTTTCTCATCAACAGAGTCAACAAATCTAGCTTCAATATAAGTGTTGAGTGACAACCTGGGAGATATTCTATAGAGAAGCCTATGTCCAGAAGTTCCGTTTAGATAGGATAAAATCCTTACCAAAACATGAATATGAGAGAGGTTAGTGGATTTTGCGTATATTGTCTCACAATACTTTTGCAAAGTCAATAGCTGCTCATGTTACTGTGCGATAGATGAGCTTCCAAATTAGGTGTCTATAATGACCTACTTCTAATAGATGTAGATCAGAAAATACGTCAAATTAGGATTGCTTGACAATGGGTCCATAGATGTATCAACGGGCTTACTCCCGAAGTGTTTTGTTTCAGCTAGGACTAGAATATATCTTTCCTATGAGCGAACTGCGGAATTTCTTAATGTGTTAATACCTAAGAAATAACGAAATTGTCGATGATCTTTTGTATGAAAAGTGAAGCTAGGTGTTCTTTTTCCTTGGAGATTCCAAGTGTATCATCCGCCGTGATGATGATATCAATGGATAAAGAGAAATGTGTCAGAATCACTCCCGATAAATCTATTATTTGTAGAACAATGCTGAACTTGTCAAACCAATCCACGGTGATTGCTGACAATATTTAAGTGTGCTTCTTCTGGTAGGCATGCCATTCTTGTCTACTTTAAGTTTTATCGTCAAAGAAGTCACGCCTTCCAAGCAGCTAAACAAGTGGGGATCCCCGCCTCACAAAAAATTGTTGAGCTAGTTAAAAAATTATGATGTATAACCATCTTTATTTAATTGATTGAGTCAGTAGAAAATTGTGGATTAAGTAGTCCAATTTTTTATTCCCCTCGTGCGTATTCTTATGCTAACTATAGAATTGAAATGCAGAACTATCTTCATGATGTTTTGGTATAATGAATTAATTTCTTTTTTATTTGAATGTTATTGATGTAAATATTTTCTTGTTAATCCCCATCTCTTTGTTTTCTGTTCGAGATAAGATTACATAGTTTTTCCATCCTTAAGTTTAGAGGAGACAAATGAACGTCATATTGTTAATTACATCCTCAACGTCATCACTTGTTTTTGTGCAGCTAAAATCACTTATGACCTAATATTTTGCAAGTTAGGTTTTATTAAGCTCATGACCTCCTTTATACGTGCCTTGACAAGTGTTACTTTTTTTGACAGTTTTGATATGGACAGCGGACCAAAAGCTGCCAATTTTATTAAGGTATATTTGGAAACTTATCTTTAATAGACATTTTGTTTTCCTCCTTGGAAGATATTATTGCCAATATTCCAAGTCATATTTTGCATAGGCTCACATGGATTAACATGTCATGGAGATGCACGATACGGTGTCTTCTTCATTTTGTTATTTTGTTCAACATTATCCTTCAAAATTGTTTGATAAAATTTGTCATATATGATTGAAGCAATCACTTTATGTGATACACGATGGAAGCATTTTGACGTAGGATAAGGTGATGAAGTAGTGCAATTGTTCCGCAAAGGAACTCTAATGAACAAGTGTTAATGATGTGTTATGGGGGTTTAAGAATAATGCATTGCACGAGTGGTGGTTGGCTGTTGTAGTAGTGGAGGTCAAGTGTTGGGTTGCTGGAAGTGAAGTAGAAGGTGGCTGGATGGCTTGAACTGAATCTGGAAGGAGTGCTGGTCAGGAGGGTGATTGTTGCGGAGGAATTAACTGGTTGCAGGTAATGGGGAAAACATGGACAACTCCAATTCTGTACCGCTGGAATCTAGAATCTAGAGTGCTGTACTGTGGGCAGAGGGCTATTAGGCTCCAGGATGACTGACCAAAGAAGTTTCTGGAGGTTGAATTGAACAGGGTGGCGGTTGGGATGTTCGGCTGAATGCAGGCTGCAGGAAAACATGACAGTTACTGCCTTGATTAGGCAGTTATAGCAGTAAATAGATCAATTATTGTAGGTTGTGGGTAGTTATGGTCTGATTTAGTGGCTGAGTAAAGGCAATTATTGATGGTTATGGGAGTCGGGGCAAGTTGTCGTGGAAGTTAGGGTAGTTATATTGAGTGGTGGGGTGAATGGATGGGGATGAATGTCTGCCGGCAGTAAGGTGTGGTGGGGTAGGGGGCTTTGGTTTGTCAATGGAGGGAGAAGGGAAGTCTAGGTTTCAACACTTAGAGACCATGGATTCGGTACTGTAGAGAGATTGCAAGAATCCAAAAATCTGTCTAAATTCTGCAATTGTCCTAAAATCAGCCCATAAACCCTTATTTATAGATGCATGAGCCACTATGAACGGTTTAGTTCGTCAAGAACTTCAATTACTACTAATACATTAAATAAATATACAAATTTATAATAAAAAAACACAGAAATATCTAGAATTTATAGGCCCAGGATAAATGATAGCTGCTAGTAGTGAATCTAGGTAGTGAATTAGAGGCTGGAACGTGAATTATGGATGCTGGACTGAAGGATGAAAGGCTGATTTCAGGGTTGTGGGTGGAATTACCTCTGAAGGAGAACTTTCAAATCGTGAACGTATGAGGGTTGTGGGATTGCGGTCTACCTTTAGGAGGAAGGGGTTTTGGTTTGGAAGGCAAGATTAAGGAGATAACTGCCCTGGATTGGTAGTTATTGCAGGAAATGGGGGTAGTTATTGACTGATTTGAGAGTGGGAATTGTGATATTGATGGTTATGAGCGGGGGGTGGGGGGGTGGGGGTGGGGGGTGGGGGGTGGGGGGTGGGGGGTGGGGGGTGGGGGGTGGGGGGTGGGGTGGGGTATGAGATAGTTAGAGGTAGTTATCATGGAATCAGCATTGTGGGCGTGATTGTGAGTGCCTGTAATTGCTGTCCAAAATAGCATAATGAAATCAGGCCCCTTAGACCTCTATTCATAGGCAAGGAGACTACAAAGGATGGTCTAGATTGTCTAGAACATAAACCACTAATTTTTCATTAAATAAAAAAAACATGAAATCATGTCGTCATCGCTGTGAACACGATTACCTTCTCAGATCATCTGTACGGTGATCCTATCTCCTCCTTTCGTGTATGTACAAATATTCATGCTCCAATAAGTATCGGCCGACCCTCGATCCGTGATCCCCATCACATTTTGTTCTTGATGCATGTTGGATCTAAATTCATTTATTATTTTGGGGTACTTTTAAATCAAAAGTGAAACAGTGCTTATAAGTTTTTAAAGAATGTTCCTATTTTTATATTTGTTTGTGTTGGCATACCACTCTCACCCGTTGCCTTCAACCTTACATGAATATAGGTAGTTCTTGTGCATCTATCACTCGTCCGGGAAATGTCCACTTTGTCTGGCTGAAGAAAGATATCACTTGTTGTCTTCCTTTCTTATCATAAAAGAAAGAACAATCAAACTCAATGAGTTCTTTATTTTTCAGTCTATCATAGAATTATGGAAATAACAGTCAAACTTCGAACACTCCAAGCCAAGCCCTTTTACTTCATAGCTCAATCCGCTATTTTATAACTTATAAGCTTTTTGCCCCATTTTAGCATTAAAAATTCATGTGTTGTGTTATGCTACATGAGGCCTACTGCACTAGATACATTTTTGGACCATCTTATTCTATGCGGGTGAGCTGTAAGATGAACAATTTGAACTGTAGGTAATTGCCGTAATTTGATGCGGTCGGTGGCTGAGCAGTGATGGGAGAGACTATCAATTGAATACCCCTAAAGGATGTTGTAGGTTACAGTTCAGGGAGACTGAAAAAACCTGTCCTGTAGCTGACAGGTGCATGAGGCTTGATTCAGCAGCTTGCAGCAGCTGCTGACCCTAGGAAGAGACAAATACCACTTAAGAAAGTCTTCCGTGTGTTGGAAAATGAAATAGGGCCGTCAATTTCAAGACTCGAAGTCCTGGATGACCATTACAATCACTGTCCGGCCAGCGATTAAAACAATTGTCGTGGTGATGAACAACAATGAGAGATAAGAGAATGTATTGAACCATGGACTGCAAGGAACGATCGCCTCCAAGCCCGCATAAACTACAATAAATCCACGATCTTCGATTATGGACCGGAGAAAACTACAAACTGTCGGCAATTACCAACAATTAACTTTAGCCGCGCTCGGTTTAAAAGGCAGTAACTACTTCTGATGAAGGGGAGGGGTTGCAGTTGGAGAGGGATGATGAGGGGATTAGTCAAATGGACACAAAAAATGACTGCTTTAGGATTCAACACCTAGAACTCCACGAATTCAGGACCGCGGTGATCACAAAATTTTGTTTTTCTCAAAATTCTGCAATACCTCCAAAGAACTCCACAAGACGTACTTATATGCTAGGAATAGACAGTGGACGGCTGTGATTGGCTGTCATGACACATAAAATGTTAATAAATAATGTGCAAAAAATAAAACAAACACAAAAATATCCTGTCGACACTTTGAACGCAACAACGGTCTCGAATCGTCCATACAACAACCCTAACCCCTCCTACAGGTGTTAAACCGAACGAGCTACGATACATGCCTTTCCGTTCGTTAACTATGATCCCCATCAATTCTCCCCGACTATAAATCATGCATCTCCGCAAAATGAAGATGGTCATACTCCTGCCAAAGCCTAGCGGCAAGTGAGTCCAACTCTCCCGTTGATATCCACGTGTCATGAATGGTCAGACGCCCCCTCTAGTGGACCAAGTGTCACACAATGTGTTCCTCTTATTTTTTTTGTAGTTCGCCATGAAAACCTTTCAACTCTAATTCTCACCATCACTTGCTCACTTTTCCTAAAGTTCTGCTCTCGCCTGTGAATGTTGACGTAAACCTTATAATTATCATCACATATTGCAATTTTACGTAGAACAGTTTCATGCTGTTCATGCAAATGATTCGGCTAATTCATTAGGTTGGAATGTAAGTGGGAGTGAAAGTTCAATTGACTTCCTAGGCTCGTATCCTTATACTATATGAAATGGAATAAAACTCGAGGACCTATTGACATAACTGTTATATGCGAACTCCGCTATGGTTAATGTAGAATCTCAACTAGAAGGATGGTCACCTATTAAACAACATGAGAGGTTTCCTAAACTTTGGTTGATTACTTCAGTTTGCCCATCCGTCTGTGGATGGCAGACAGTGGAGAACTAAAGGATAGTACCAGCCATACTCCATAGTCTTTCAAAAATAACTCTCGAAACGGGCATGTCGATTGGATATGATTGTCTTATGTAGCCCATGTAGTCAAAAAACATTCTTGTCAAATAGGGATGTGTCACGGGATGATTAACATTCATGTTGCAAGGGATAAAACGAGCCATTTTCGAAAAGCGATACACTATATCAAATATGGAATCATGCTTCCTAAGTGTTTGGGGACGAAATCCATACAAATATCCACCCAAAGTTGATGAGAAATGGGCTGGGATATATAGGCCGGTGTTCTGTCTTGTGCCTTTAGATGTCTAGTAGATGCAACAATGGAGGACAACAAATGCAACATCTTTCTTCAGGATAGGCCAGAAGAAATGATCCTCTAAAAGGCTAATTGTCTTAACTCTCTCAAAATTGCCTACGGCACCCCCAACATGCATCTCACATATCAAATAGTCATGTAAGCATGTATTTGGGATGCACAGTCATGACATATAAAATAAATACTCATCCACCCAAAAAATCCGTAACAATCTTTGGTGGATTTCTAGATAGAGAGCAATACATCTCACTAAAATCTGAGCATGTAGGATAGTCTGGAATGAGACAATCAAAAAGCTCCACTCAGGAACTCATCATGTGTAGTTGGCTAACTCTCCTACTGAGGGCATCAACCGACTTGTTCTCAACACCGAATTTGTGCTTAAGAGCATAATAAAATTCCTGCATATATTCCACCCATTTAGTGTAACAATGACTTAATTTCTTCTGCGAATTCAAATATCACAGGGTTCGATGGTCGAAATACAATATAAACTCTTTGGATAAGTGATAATGACACCAATTTCATAATGCTTGGATGATTACGCAGAATTCCCGATCATAGTTATAATACTTTTGGCGGGCTTCGTTTAACTTTTCACTAAAATAGGCGACGGGATGCCCTTCCTGGAATACGTCGCCAATTCCTACGTCTGGTGCGTCACATGCCATCTCAAAGACTTTAATGATGTCCGACAATCAAAAAACTGAGGTTGAGCATAATTTTTTTTAATCTCGTCGAATGTTATTGTGCTAGATTTGGTCCATACAAAATCGCCCTTATGTAGCTAATTCGTGATGGATGCCGTAATAGTACTGAAACTACTAACAAACCTTCAATAAAAAGTGGCAATTTCTTGAAAGCTACATGCTTCTTGAATGTTTGTTGGAATCAACCCTTCACGAATATAGTTAACTTTGTTAGGGTCTACAAAAATGCCTGCGTAGACACAATATATCCTAAAAAATGTACAAATGTGAATAAAATGGTGCACTTCTTCACATTGATATACATGTGCTACTTTCAGAGGACCTCACATATGAGTCTAATAGGAACTATGAAGAAGGTGATCAGTGTGCATCTGAATGTAGATGAGAATATCATCAGAATAAACCACTGAATTTGCCTATATAGGGCCGTTGGACATGTGAATAAAATGGTGCACTTCTTCATATTGATATACATGTGCTCCTTTCGGAAGACCTCACATATGAGTCTAATAGGAACTATGAAGGAGGTGATCAGTGTGCATCTGAATGTAGATGAAAATATCATCAGAATAAACACTGAATTTGCCCATATAGGGCCGTTGGACCTGGGTCATAATCTTCATAAAAATAGTATGAGTGTTCGATAATTCAGGTGACATTACTTGCCATTCTTACAAACCATCTTTAGTTTTGAAGGCCATTTTCCACTTATCTCCCTCACATACTCTAATATGGTGATAACCACCGCGTATCAATTTTAGCGAAGATTTGAGCACCAACCATAGCCAATAGATCATATAGTCGAGGAATGGGAAACAATACTTCGTGGTAATTTTATTAATGATACAAATGTCAATGCACGCACAACAACACTTGTTCTCTCCTATGAATTTGTTTGAAGTTCATTGCTCGTCATTTCAGCTCGGCATTTCGGTAGGATTCATAGAGTAATGGGGTAAATTGGGCAGGGATGCTTTAGTCACTAAATCAACGACATATGCTGAATGTTTCTTAAGGGAGGCAACCCATTTGGAAGTTCATCTAGTGTAATATTGAAGAAATCATCTAGAATGTGATGAACATTCAGGCGGACATTTAAAGTGTCAGTAGGACTCAGATGCCTGTGTGGCGTCCGCTACTAATATGATTCCAGACTCATGACTCTCGTATAAAATCACTCTTTCTCATGATATGTAAAGACTTCGTGGAGCCTGAGCCGATTGAAGAGTCAATTCTACATGTGGAAAGCTCCCTGGGTTGATTTGGAAATAAGGCGATCTTGCGTCCCTCATCATAAAATTCACACGTGTTCGTCCTACCGTAAGTTTGTAACTCGTGACATCTCTATCATAAAGCCAAGACCTAGCCAAAAATACGCATGCGATGTCCATGGGGATGACATCACACCGAACTCGATCCTTAAATGATGCTAGGGTAATAGGCACGAGACATGGTTGAGTGACCTAATTAGAAGTCTTATCCACCCAAATAACTCAGTAAGGGTGTGGGTGGGGGTCATGTTTTATCTCATACGCTCTAGCCCCTTCTGAGCAACTATATTTACACGACTCCCGCTATCAATGATGAGCTTGCATGCACCTCCCGCACTAGTTAAATAAGTATACAAAATGGTGGTGTGTCTCCAAACCTCATCAATGCGTGTAGTATGTAGTAAGCAATGAAAAACGCCCATCTTAAGTGCACGATATGCCTCATCCTCCTAACCCTCTTCTATAGTCTCAACATTATATTCTTTAGGTGGCTCCATTGATTCAGTACTAGGGTCGAGGCCATTCTCAATAAGTAGATCCTGTGTGGGACCCTGCGCCGCCACATGGCCTCTATCCTGACATTGATAACACTGAATTCCTCCAGGATTGGGGGTTCAGTGACAATTGATTTGCTTTTCATGTTAATGTGAGCACAAGAAGGCATGGAAGGACTGTGTCCCTGCTGGGGAGGTCTCCAAGGCATAGAACTGTCAGACTCTGGGTTAAGTCGCCTTGGACCAAAAGTATATAGGTATTGCTCATATTTTAATGCGAGCTGGAAAATCTATGTGATCGATTCTATGTGGTGAAGAATAAGTTTCCTACGAATGTTAGTCCTTAATTTGGCCAAAAACCAGGAGGTTGTCACTATATGCTCAGTGATATCACTACTAACGACAAGCTTGTCAAAGTGAGTCATATACTCTGCTATAGAAAGGGTGTCCTGTTGTAAAGCTTGGAGTTGATCTAGAAGCTGACCTCGATATAAAGCCGAGAGGTATTTTTCTTTGAGCTTTTGCTTCATGTCACCCATCGGGTGATAGAGTAATAACCCTCTTTGTCTAAGGAGCACTCAAGACTCGTCCAATAAATTTTAGATTGCCTTGCAATTTCATCTTGGCAAACTATGATGCTCATAAGTTGACTCGAGCCCCTCTAGGAAGGGTGAAGGAGGAACCTGAGCAATATGATTTATGAATATATGATCAGGATGTCCCTCTCACAATGTCCCACGGTTAATAACTTGCGGCTTAATGACTTCGTGAGGACGAGTGTTCGTAAAATGATCTCCACCATCCACTCTAGTAGCGAGGACTCCAAATTGTTTCCTAAGGTTATTAAACTGTGTGTCCATTTTATTGAAGCAATTAGCCAATTTTTTTTAGAAATTGGACATCGACATATAAGTGTTCGAGCTGGTATTTGCTTGGGTATCTAAGAGAAGAAATCCTGTCATGGTATGCCTAAACACCTTACCATTACAAAGCATGCAAAGGAACCTAATCTCGGGCTTTCATGCCAAATTTGATGCATGATACTGAATTTGATGGTTGTGGAGTGAGTAGGCACCAATGACACTCGAATGTATGAATGTAATGTGGTAGTGAGTGAAGTTCTAAGATGATGCAATAATTATAAATAGTCCTGTGTGCAATTATAATAAGTTTGAAATTAAGTAGGCTGCACTAGCATGCACAATTGAGATTAGACTTTAAAGACAATGAACAAGTTCCAATAGAAATTAAATTAAGATTATAGTTATTTAATACTCAGTGAATGAATCCTTCAAGGTGGTTCAAGTAGTTGAGCAAACCTTTACAAATTAATATTTCCAAATCATATGATTTTCAACCAGCAATCAACAAAAGAAATAAATTTCCAAATTTAAAACTTACACAAGTAATTGAACCCAAATGGGGTGAGTTGTTGCAGTTTTAGACTTGGAAAGCAATTCCAACACGAATATGTTACTGAATTTGAGACGTCCTGCACTAATTTGAAGTGGCCGGTGGTTGAGCAGTGACGGGAGGGGCTGCCAATTGGAATACCTCTAAAGAGGGCTGAAGTTTACCGTCCATGGAGGCCGAAAAAGCACCGGTGTTGTAGCTGACGGGTGCAGGAGGCGTGTTCAGCAAGAGAATGTAGTGGGATCCGCCTTGCAAAAAGAGCTTGACCTCAAATGGAAATGATTATACCAATGGAAATGATCCTACCATTTGGATCGGATCGGATCGTAGGATCGGATCGTGGATCGTAAGATCCCACTACATTCTTAAAACAAGACTTAAATGATGAAATTGAATTTGATATCAATCATATCATACAATTACACAGATAATATATACCAAAAATCATATAATTAATCATTTCCATTTGGTGATAAAATTCTGCAATGTCACCAAAGAACACAAAACATACTTATAGGCTAGGAATACACAATAGACAGCTGTGAAATGTGAATGACCGTCATGGCACAAACACGTACATAAATAATGTGCGAAAAATAAAGCGAGCACATAAAATATTCCGTCAACACTCTGAGCGCGACAACGGGCTTGGATCGTCCATACGACAACCCTAACCCCTCCTCCTACGGGTATGATCCCAATTGTAGAGAAGTGCCCAAAGCTTGTATGTAGTATTCCAGTATATAAATACAAGGAGAGAATACAAATATATAGGAGAGAAGAGAGAAGAATAAATCCTATACATGATGTGAGACTAAAGAAGGAGGAGGAAAAATGGCCATTAAATGGCCTTTTACATGGGCTTTTCTAATACTCCCCCGCAAGCTGGAGCGTACAAGTCGTATGCGCCAAGCTTGGATAGGCACTGATAGAAGAGGGTACTAGGTAGAGCTTTGGTGAGGATGTCAGCAACCTGTTCAGTACCCGGAACATGCTTGAGCTCGATCTTCTTCATGTGGACTTTCTCTCGGATGAAATGACAATTACCTCAATATGCTTCGTTCTTTCATGGAAGACCGGGTTTTTAGCAATATGTATGACAGCTTGACTGTCACATAGGAGGAGAGCTGGTGAAGGTAGTTTAACTCCAAGGTCGGTAAGGAGACTCTCAATCCATGTGAGTTCAGAGACCACAGCAGCCATTGCCCGATATTCTGCTTCTGCTGAGGATCGAGCAACCACTGCTTGTTTCTTGCTTCGCCAAGTAATCAGATGTCCTCCAAAATAGGTGCAAAACCCGCTAGTAGATCGTCGATCGTCGAGGGAGCCAGCGTAGTCGGCATCAGAGTATGCCACTAGTGTAGGAATGGAAGATGAGGTTTTGTATACAAGTCCTTGGCCAGGAGCTGTCTTAAGATATCTGAGAATGCGTTCCACAGCCTGGAGATGAGAGCTTCGAGGAGAGTGCATATAGCGACTCACAAGTCCCACAACGAAAAGATATATCAGGTCTTGTAACTGTTAGGTAGATAAGCTTCCCAACTAGACGACGGTAATATTCTGGATTTGGTAGAAGCGAATCAGAATCCGAGCCCTGAGCACATATTTTGTGATTTGCATCCATGGGAGTGTTAATAGGTTTGCAACCAGAGTAGCCTGCATCATGAAGAAGATCCAGGCAATATTTGCGCTGAGAGAGGAACCAACCCATCTGACCGTCTGGCCACCTCCAGACCGAGGAAGTACCGAAGAGGTCCCAGATCTTTAGTTTGGAAGACGGAGCTCAGATGTAGCTTAACGGCCTGTATGCCGTCCAAGTCACTGCCAGTAATAATGATGTCGTCGACATATACCAATAGGAGAACCGTACCAGTGGCCTGGTGGCGAGTAAACAATGAGAAGTCAGCCGAGCTGCGAGTGAAGCCAATGTCCCGGAGAGCTTTGCTGAACTTGTCGAACCATGCCCGAGGGGATTGTTTGAGACCATATAGAGATTTGAGAAGATGACAAACCCGTGACTCCCCCGTGGTCTCAAACCCGGGAGGTGTTGCATGTAGAAACCGTTTCCTGAAGGTCGCCATTCAGGAAAGCGTTCTTGACGTCGAGTTGAAATAAGGGCCACTGGCGATGGACAGCCACAGAGATGAGAATGCGGACCGTGTTGAGCTTAGCGACTGGAGAGAAAGTCTCGTCATAGTCCAGCCCCTGTTGCTGGGTGAAGCCACGAGCAACCAAACGAGCTTTGAGGCGATCAATGGTCCATCAGGAGCATGTTTAATGACGAAAACCCATTTGCACCCAACAGGTTTCTGGCCGGGAGGAAGGGGCACCAAGGTCCAAGTCTGGTTGGCCCAAAGAGCAGCCATCTCGTCTCCATGGCCGCACGCCACCCAGGATGTTGAAGAGCGTCCTGGACAGAAGTAGGAATAGAGACCGAGGAGAGCGAAGTAGCCAAGGTCTGGAGAGGTGGAGAGAGGCGATGGAGAGAAACATAGTCCGCCATTGGATGAGCGGTAGAGGCCGACACCGGAGCAGCAGAACACGGAGAAGCCGAGGTCGAAGCCGACTGCAGAGGAGCAACGGGAGGAAGAGGGCGACGAGTATAGACCCGAATGACGGGGGGCGAGGAGGGTCAAGGGTGGGAGGAGGCGGAAGGGATGGTGGTGGGGGGGGGGGGACTGGACGGGGATCACCGGCCGTGGGAGAGAGGGTGTGGTGTAGGAGTGGTGGTAGAAGTGGTGGCAAAGGAGGAGGGAAGAAGGGTTGATCCTCCGGAAAGTAACATCAGCCGATACAGAGACCTTCCGGGTGACCGCGAGAGAGTAGCAAACATATCCCTTTTGGGTGCGGGAGTAGCCGACAAAATGTGTTTGGCCGCACGGGGATCCAGTTTGTCAAGAGGAGGGCCCAGGTGATGGACAAAGCAGGTACATCCAAAAACCCGGGGGGTGAGGGGGAAGGCAGGTGTGGAGGGAAAAAGAAGGCTGAAGGGGGTAGCGTTCTGGAGAACGGGAGAGGGGAGACGGTTGATAAGAAAACATGCAGTGGACACCGCAAAGTTCCAGAAGACTTTGGGAACGTGCATGTGAAGCATGAGGGAGCGAGCAACATCGAGCAAGTGGCGGTTCTTTCGTTCGGCGACCCCGTTTTGTTGAGGGGTGTAGGGACAAGAGGTCTGGTGAACAATACGAAGTTTGCGCAGAGAGTGGCAAACTCGTGGCTAGTATATTCCCGGGCGTTGTCAGAGCGGAAAGTTTTAATGGTGGTAGAGAATTGCGTACGAGTCTCTAACACAAACGCCTGAAAGACACGAGGAAGCTCAGAGCGATCATGTAGGAGATACAACCAAGTAGTGCGAGAGTAATCATCAATAAATGTTAGAAAATAACGATAACCAGAAATGCTAGCAACTTTATATGGTCCCCAAATATCAGAATGTATTAAATCAAACGGAGCAGAGCTCTAGTACAATGAGCTGGATAAGAAGAGCGAGGCTGTTTGCCAATAATACATGAATCGCATTTAAAAGCAGGAAGAGAAAGGTCGGGAAGCGCCTTCTGGAGGATAGGTAGAGGGGCATGCCCAAGCCGGCAATGCCAATCAGAGAGGAAACAGAGGAAAGGATGTGGGAGAGACATCGAGGAGGTAGAGCCCGTTCTGCAGCCGACCCCTACCAATGGTAATCCGCGTCTGCCGATCCTGTATCAAAAAACCAGAAGAGGTGAAGGTGATAAAACAATTCATATCAGTAGTAAGACGACCAACAGAGAGTAAATTAAAGGCGAGGCTGGCACATAAAGAACGGAGCGAGAGAGAGAGAGAGGGAGGGAGGAGGAGATCCGCGCAGCCGGAGACCGGGACAAGCGCACCATTGGCCACAGTATATAATAGGGGGGATGAGCAGCAACAGAGAACTGGGGCGGCCGCATGGAAGTGATGTGGTGGGGGCCCCGAGTCCAGGATCCAGCGCGAGCTGGAAGAAGGACAGGCAGTACCTGCAGTGGAGGTAGAGACAATACTGCATGGGAGGTGGAGACAATGGAAGCAGAAGGGGGGTTGAGGAGCCCCTGGAGTTGTTGCAGCTGAAGGCGAAGAGCCTCAAGATCCGTACCAGTCGGAGGAGAGCTATCGGTAACCGCAGCAGTAGGCGGGCGAGGAGGGTAGCCATGTTTCTTGTGACAGACAGCTTCAGTATGGCATCCCGGCCGCAGTAGGTGCACTTGGGCCGTCCGCGGCCACCACGGCCCCGCCCACGGGAGCCCGTACGGCCACCCCGAGGAAAAGAGGGTTGTGGAAGTAAAGGAGGAAGGGCCTGCTGAAGAAGGGCCGGCGAAGGTGGGGCAGGAGCCTCCGGTGGAGGTGGTACGCGAAGTAACATCGAGCAGACATCAGAGAAAGAAGGGGTAGTGGGTGAAGCCAGAACCTGGGCCCGAATACTGTGCAGGTGTGGCGGGACGCGAGCCATAATCATAGCAATACAAACAACCTCCTTCTGGGCGCGTTGGGCAGCGAGGTCAGTAGTCGCGGGCTGGTGCTGAATCCAGGCTTCCGTGAGAGTTTTAGCACGGGCCACGAAGGAGGTCATGTCCAGAGCTTTGCCAACATCCAAGGCTTGAAGATCAGTGAGAATGTCAAAAAGGTGCTGAAGGCTGTCCTTCCCGGAGTACAACGAATGAAGTTCATCCCACATGACTTTGGCGGTCTCATGATACATGATCATCTGGTACGGCTCACCCTCTACCGAGTTCAGGATCCAGGTCTGGACGCGACCGTCATTGCGGAGCCAATCATCAGTAGGAGGAGTAGTTGGTGGGCCCTGGGTAAGGTGACGGGCAAGACCTTGGCCTGTAAGACCCGGCGGACAGAGTGGACCCAGGGAATGAAGTTGGACTTGCCAGAGAGAGAAATAGTAGTAATCCGAAGCTCATCGCGGAGTTCGAGAGGAGCCACGTGGTCGGCAGGGGTTGAGCGGTAGTGGAGAGTCGCTGGAGGACATGGCGACGGAGGAGCAGCAGACAGTAGGGCTCGGAGAGAACAAAACCGCGCGGCAAATCAGTGGGAGAAAAAGGAGGAGCCCGCAGCGGTCTGGAGGTCGCGGCGGGCTGGAGGTCGCGCGCGAACTGAGTGAGGCCGCGGCGAACTGGAGCAGTCCGCGAGAGGAGGTCGCGGCGAGCTGGTGGCAAGTCGTGGCGAGCTGGGGACAGGTCGCAGCAGAGGTCGCAGCAAGAGGACGCGCAGGGACACAAGGAGAGCCCGCAGCGGACAGGAGCAGTCCGCAAGTGACTGCGGAGAGAGAGAGAGAGTCCGCGAGAACAGGAGCTCGAGCGGAGGGAGCAGTCCGCGAGCAAAGAGGCTCGAGCGGACACAAACAGAGTGCACAGACAGGAATGAGCGTCCAGAGCGGATAGAGAGAGGTGGGCCCCACGAGTCAGAGCAGAAGATGGCTATAAGAAGCCTGAGGAGGGTGGAACCACGGAGGGAGAGAGGAGGAGCGGAATCAGAAGGGCAGTCCGCACGAGGCCGGAGCGGACAGGAAGGTAGTCCGCAGGGAGCCGAGCGGACAGATGCAGAGGGGCAGTCCGCAGAGAGGCGGATGCGGGAAGGCAGTCCGCAGGAGACGGGCGGACAGAAGAAGGCAGGTCGCAGTCCGCAGAGAGGCGGAGGATGCGGGGAGGCAGTCCGCAGGAGACACGGGCGGACAGAAGAAGGGCAGGTCGCAGCTAGGCCGAACCTGGCTCTGATACCATGTAGAGAAGTGCCCAAAGCTTGTATGTAGTATTCCAGTATATAAATACAAGGAGAGAATACAAATATATAGGAGAGAAGAGAGAAGAATAAAATCCTTATACATGATGTGGGACTAAAGAAGGAGGAGGAAAAATGGGCCATTAAATGAGCCTTTTACATGGGCTTTTCTAATACAATCAAACATGTACGTTTGCACTTCATCTTTCTGTGTTCCCTCCCATCAAGAGAAATTCATGGCCTTATATTCCTACCATATTTTGTGCCTGTAATTTTTGGTGTCTCTACTTGATATTCGGAAATTCATTACCTTCTGCATGCTATAATATAAAATATTTTGAAACTCTAGTAAATTTCATACATATAAACAATGTGCACTGAAACCTTGCAAACTGCAAGCATTGTTGTTTTTTGTTGACAGAAATCTTCCTTTTTTTGAGACAAGTTACACCTATAAGTGATGATCACCTCCTCACACAACGGGTGATTTTTTTATTTGGACTTTTTTCCTTGCATTTTGGCCTTTAGTTCTTGATGCATTTTTTAGTGGAGCACTAAGCTGACAAATTTTCTATGTATGCCTGGGTATTGAGTCTGTTTGTGAATCTAATTTAGTATTAATTAATAGTTTATTCCAATCCTTGTCCAGGACGTTGTGGAAAAGCTTCCTCCTTTACGTTACTTGTGTCTGATTTTAAAAGTGTTTTTACAGCAGAGGGAACTAAATGAGGTTAGAGACAAAATTTTGTCCGTTAACTTTCCTGTTATGCCTTTTTGTTTTCTATGCCGCAATTTTATGTTATCTTATTCACCTGCAGGTTTATTCAGGTGGGTGGTTCCTACGCTCTTCTTGCAATGCTCATAGCACCCTGCAGGTGGTGCCTCTTCTTCTCATATGTACATGCAAAATCTTGTCTGATTTCTTCTATATTTTCTTCCACATGTTCTAACTTCTTTCATACCTGTAATTTCATTTGTCACTTTCTTCTTCCTAGTTCCATTAACCTTTCTTTTTAACATTCTATGATACAACGCTGGCCGCCACACATATCGTTATTAGTCTATGTAGCCCTAGGGGCATGGTGAAAACCCTAAACCCTTTAGTTTGTTCTTGGAGTCGTAATGTCTTGAACTCTCTTTGGAGAGAGGAATGCTTTGGAGGACTTAGCCTCCGGGTGTTTGGCGAGAGTTTGCCTATCGATTGCATCTTTCGTATTTACTATTATGCATTGCCAATTTGTGTTTATATTATTTTAGATCTTGATACGGCTAGCCTGTATCAATTGGTCTGACCTGCCCCCTCTATTAGGGCTTGCACCACAACCCAAATTGGATCTCGTTTTTACCGCCCGACGGTTTACACGCCCGTCCTCGGCTAAATTTCGCCAGCACCTCCTGCCGTCTCCGACGATTCGACATGCACACATCTCCCCCATCGCCGACACACGCACATCCTGCCTAGCCGTCTATGGCTCTTCTCCGCACGCGCCTCCAGCGGGGTGCCGACCTACTCGCATACTACAACCGTCTACCTTCCAGCGCCGAGCCACAGTCATGCTCCGTTCGCATCCATCGCCTCCTACAAGGTTCGCGCCTCCTCGTCTGCACCATCCGACAATTCTTCCGGCTGCCGCCCTCTTCTAGCCGTTTGACGACACCTCCAGCGGTGCCTGCACCTCATTGCCGTATTCCAGTGCCCGATCTTTGCTTTGCAAGACTTCCAACAACCGGTTCTGCCCTTTTTTCGTGTTCGATCCCTCTACTAAAGCACGATTTCAGTCCGCCTTCGGCTTCCCGCGCCTCCGGCCGACCCTCTTCTTCTCCAACCGTGTTTGGTCGCACCTCCAGCGGCCCGCACACACTCCTGTAGCATTCTGGCGGTTCTCTCCGCTACACCCAACCATCTCCCATGCCCGTAATTCGTTCAATGGCCCTCCACACCGACGTGAACGCCTTCGCTACTCCCTTCACATGGATCACATTAAAGCCCAACTTGCGAATCTCACTCTCCTCCTTCGGGAGCTTACGACCACGACAACACATCGCCCTCCGATCACAGTGGTTCATCGCCCTTCAGTCACTCCACAACCACCACTTCAACCTGCCCGGACCACAGGGTTTCTGCAACCCGCTGCGGACATCCACCCGGCCCATCTCCGCCGGATTGAGATTCCTTTGTTCGAGGACACCGACCCTCTTGGGTGGCTCCCCCGCGCCGAGCAGTTCTTCGACCTTAAGTCCGTCCCCGACAATCAGAATGCCCCCATAGCCACTATCTACATGGAGGGTTCGACACTCCATTGGGTGCGTTGGATGCGCCAGCAGGTTCCTGACCTCACCTGGCTCACATTGAAATAGAAACTTCTCACACCTAGCCGCCTTCAGTAAAGTAGCTTTTATAAAATTTCCACCAATTTTAGAAGTATCCATGATATTCTCTTATTGAAGAAATGCCACATTTTTTCATTGTAACCATCAAATTTGATTTTACATTAAAAGCAAATGATTACATATTTAAGTTTTATTTAAGGATTAGGTTTCTTCTCACCACACCCTCCATCCTTATTTTTTGTTAGATAAAAAATCGTTGATTACTGTTATTATTTTCTAGTTCACAAGACATTTATACATTTTTCTCTGAACTCAGTTGCTTATCCAATCATATTCATCTGAAATATTTTTTCCCAGATACACCGGAGATCACAAGATATGCAAGGACTCCAAAAGTCATGGAACATAATTTGGGAATCCTTTTGGTATGTATTTGGATGTTTTTTCATTGAATTGCTTTGAAGAAGGCTACCCTACAAGAAGCTATATACAAGATTAGATTACTGGCATGATTTTATTGAATGAATTCAGTGGTAGGATGCATATTGATGAACACAGTTATTTTTTATGCGTTAATCTAAAATCCCACTTGTTGCTTATAATTTCATTAAGAATACCATCATTTTTTGGCATTATATGAAGACCCGGCAAATTATTTTTGGGCAGTAACTTGAAAATCCATCCGTGAGAAAGTTCCTTTTGACACTACTCTCACATAAAATGTTACATTGAGCTTTACTCAGTTACGTAACTCCACTAAAACAATTGATTGTTCGCTCAGAGCATTGAATATCAATAATCAGCAGTCCATAAGAAGAGTGTTCTCAGGAACCCCTATCAAAATTGAAAATAATTTAATTTTAAGGTGTATATTTCATTGTAAGGGTGTAGTAATATCTTACATTGGTAACGCAAGACTTTTTTTTCCATTAGTCAACACCCAAGCGAGCTTAGTGGCGTAAACTCTCTCAAACAAAGGAACGGAGCCTTGCTTCTTCCTCAGGGTTGCGCGGACTTCTCCTTTTTCTTTTAGGGGAGCTGCTTAGTGAAGGCAATCATGCCTACATCTGTAAGATAAGTAGCGCATGGACTTTCCATGGGGACCAATGAAGACTTGAGAAATTCACATGCACACCTCAAATTCTCTGCCCCCATGACATGAGAAAATGCCAGAGTTGCGAGATTAGCATAGTGATGATCATAACAATATTATTGAGTTCTTTGTTGTATTTATTAGTTATTATTATATTTCTTATTTAGCGTCCCTAAATAGTCTAATTAAAGATTGAGTTGTAATGGTAAAAGTTGCCCATATTTCAAAATTTTGGATTCAACCTTTTACTCAGCGAGGGAGTGATTATATATTTCACGAGAGTATATTTCTCATATGTCAAATGATTTTGCACAGGGTTGAGTCATGTGACATGATTTGGTTAGTGTTGTTCACCGTGAACCTGTTGGTTGACCGTGGTTCTGGTGATGAATGGAGCCTTTTGCACGGTGTTCTTGGCAATGGAAAATGTTGTCTTCTACTAGGAGTAATCACATAGTGTGTGAGGCGATAATCCTTTGCTCATGTAGCTCTCCCCACTCTGGAAATGGTGCATCTAGCTTGTTTGAACTGGACCAATGACTCCCATGTTTCTTCTCTCTGGTTGTCTTTCCAGTTTCCACTCTATAAATACATCATAAAACATAAAAATTTTGCAGATGAATTCAAGAGAGAAATATGGAATACATCCTAGATATTTGCAATGGCAGGTAAGGAAAAGCTGTATGAAACCAGTCCAATCCATTCATCCACTAGAAATAACATATAGAAACACAGTGAGCCTGAGATTAAGGCGATTAATGACTGCCAATTGGCGTGGAGACTCAACCAAACACATGGATCCATTGCAAAATTAACCTTGCGGTGCATTCTATCATACTTTTTCTTCATTCTTGAGCTATAAGGGGTGCTGTCTTACCATGGCTAACATCATATCTCTATTTTGTAACTCGAGGCCTGCACCATTTTAATTCTTCTGGAGCCTTCTGAATTGCTTTATTAACCACCTCCATTTGACCATCAAATATGAGATGCTAGTAGGAAGCATGTGCCAACCAAATTTGTTGAGTTTAAAGAGCTCCTTCAAAAATTTACTAATGAACATCTGAAAGTCTTTGTTTTCAAGGTAGCTTGCAACCTAGGGGGGGGGGGGGGGAGGGGAGGGTGAATAGATTTGTTGGTATCTTGTGACTTTCTTTTAGTTTCTTCCTTTAGGACTTGGTGTGTTTGCAGTTATAAGCTTTCAAGAACCTGCAATAAATAAATAACACAGAAAAGCACACACATAAATTATATTGGTTTCTCAGATTATGGGTACATCCCACTCTCCTCCCAACCTTTCTAACTTTCAGTTAGACAAGACACTTCTCCAAAATTCAGCTCAAAGAGCTTACACTCAGGAATCTCTCAGTTTCCTCCAAGACTTACAACTTATACACTAAGCCCTATAACTCAGTGATCAACAGATCACCTACTTCAGGCCAAAGGCCCTACCACTAAGGCTGTGAGGACAACCCTACCTCAGAGCAAACTTGCTCCTACCTCAGAGAGAATGACTCTCCTATAGCTCAGGCCCAAAGACCCTACCTCAGATCCAAAGGATCCTACAGCTTAGGCATAAGTGCCCTACAACTCAGAGAGAATGACTCTCCTACCTCAGGCTTAAAAGCCCCACAGCTTAGTGATCAAAAGATCACCTACCTCAGATCCAAGCTGGATCCTACACTCAGAGTGTAACACTCTCCTACAACTCTGACAAATTTGCCCTACCTCAGGTCAGAGGCCCTACAACTTCTATTTAAAAGGATCCTACAGAAATATAATTGTTTTAATTAATTTGATACAAAGAAATTTCTCCGTGTCAACACCTAGAGCCGAGTTATCTCAGCTCTGTCATTCTTCACAGCAGCAGAAAGACATTCTTTAATAGAAGGCTGCCTCTGCTGGAAGTAACTCAAAATGTAGTTTCTGAAATTGTTTTAGAAGACTGAAGATCTGCAGGTCTTGAGCTCTTCAAACAGCTAACTGAATCTCCAGAAGACTGAAGACTCTCCTTGCTTTTTTATCAGAAGTATTGTTGATCTTGCTGTAGCAAACGAAAATGCTACAACTAACTGAACTTTTTGTTCTGCTGGAAGACTTCAAGCTTTTTCTCGGCAGCAATGACGTGAAAGATGTAGTCCAACAACTCTTTTTCTTGTTGAGTAAAACCCTAAAAGTTGCCTTCAACATCCGGGAGCTGTCCCTTTTATCTTCCGCTGATTAACGGCTCCAGGAAGCTTGTGGGACCACCTGCAGCAGACAACTGCATCTTGCTTTAACAGAAGAAGTCGTACAGTAAACTTCCGGCAGTGTTTGTCGTGTTCTGTAGCTTTCCCGCACTTAATTTGAACACAGTTGACTTTGCTGATGTCACCATTCTGTGGACTTAGCCAAAATCAAACATCATTAGTATAGACGTTGAGTGAGTAAGCTTCACTCAACGCCAAAACACTTAGATAAATTTTCTGTCAGTAGGCATTGAGTGAGCAACTTTCCCTCAACGTCAAAACACTTAGAAAAATTTCTGTCATTAGGCGTTGAGTGGGCAACTTTCACTCAACGACAAAACAATTAGAAAGGTTTTCTGTCATTAGGCGTTGAGTGAGCAAGCTTCACTCAACTCCAAAACACTTAATTAAATTTCTCTGCCATTAGGCTTTGAGTGAGCAACCTTCACTCAACGCCAAAACACTTAGAAAAATTTTCTGTCATTAGCCGTTGAGTGAGCAACCTTCACGCAACGCCAAAACACCTAAAAATTTTCTGTCTCTAGTAGAGCTGTCACGGTTCCGGTTCGGTTCCGATTCTACTAAAACCATGAACCGAAACACTAAGATAACGATTCTTCAAATTAGAACCAAAATCTTATTTGACTTGACCGGTTCCGTTTTTTTGTTTCACTTAATTTTTGGAACCGACGTGTTAACGGTTCCGGTTAAACAAGAACCAAAACCAAACCGGACACTAACGGTTCGGTGCGGTTCCATGCGGTTCGGTGCGGTTCCATGCGGTTCGGTCCGGTTCCTATCAGTTTCAACTAAAACCAAAATCAAACTTGGCGGAATGAAATAAAAGCGGATATCAAGTAGTAAAACTCAGAACAACATTAAAATAAATATAATTATGCTCCGCACTTCTCGACGGTCTTTTCCACGATCGGTGAGATAGTATCAATCGCCTTCCTATGCGTGTAGACTTGCCACTACCTCTAGTTGGCTTGCGCACGTCTAATCCACATGCTCTACCGTAAGAACCGAGTACACTTAGTTGTTTTTCATGATTACTAATAAATAGTAGTTGTATATCTTCTATATTTTTTTAAATAAAATATTTTTTTAAAAATATGTAAGTAAAATTGAAAATATAAAGTATAATTGTATAAAAATCAGTGCACTGCAAAAATTAACTCCAAACCACACAAATGTCAAATCATACCACACAGTTTTTATGCGATGAAGTTTTGTTCGGTCGAAAATCGACCCCCTTTAGTGCGATTGCGGTTTGGGTTCAAACTGCACCAGCTTCACTCGTAATAGTAAGTATAAATATTATAGATAAATTATAAAATAATAACAATATAATAATAATAATATTAATATTAATAAACAGGTTGCGGTTCAGTTCTACTTCGGTCCCGTTCAGATCGGGTCTAAAAATCTTGAAACCGCTTGAGACTTGTATGTTACGGTTTCGATTCCGGTTCTGGTCCGGATAATAAAATGTAAGAACCACATCCAGACCAATGTTGTTCACGGTTCCAAAATTCAAAACAGAAACCAAATAATTTGCAAACGGTTGAGTCTGTTTTTTGCGGTTCCGGTTCGATTCCGGTTCGATTTGCGGTTTTCGGTTTTAAGTGACAGCTCTAGTCTCTAGGCGTTGAGTAATTAAGCTTCACTCAACGCGAAACTGCTTCACTGAAGTCCTGTCACTTGACGTTGAGTGAGTAAGCTTCACTCAACATCACAACACTTAGATTTTATTTTAGTCACTTGGCGTTGAGTGAGTAAGCTTCACTCAACGCATTTGAACTTAGCCAAATTTCTGTGAAATCACAGTCTTTGACTGACTAAAGTTCAGTCAACGCTTTTTATCACATGACATTGAGTTAGTAAGCTTCACTCAATGCCTGTGGAGTTAGTCAAATATATACACAAATTTTCTCTGGTGTTGACTGTTTGAGCTATACTCAACGATTTATACTGTATGGCGTTGAGTGAGTAAACTTCACTCAACGCCTGTGGACTTAGCCACATTTCTGCCTGTTTTTTCTTAGGCTTTAACAGGTTCAACATTACTCAACGCTTTTAGCTGTATGACGTTGGGTGAGTAGACTATATTCAACGCTTGTGGACTTAGCTACTTTTCTGTCTAGACACAGTTAGACTTAGACTAACCAAGCTATACTCAACGCTTTTACTTACCTGGCGTTTAGTGAGTAAGCTTCACTCAACGCTTGTGGACTTAGCCGATTTCCAACCTATCCAGCATCTTCCCTTGCATCTAGCGTTGAATGAGTAGACTTCAGTCAACGCCTGTGGACTTAATCGAATTCCTGCACCTGGTGTTGAGTGAGTAAGCTTCACTCAACGCCTATGGACTTAGGCAAATTTCTGTCTGTCCAACATCTATCTTTGTGTCCACCTGTCCAATCACTTGGAATACCTGTCCTATCAATACTTCAAGGACAACCTGCATGCATGAACTTAACCACACATCAAATACAACTTTATGTATATCATTGACATGATTGACTTTTCAAATCTGGGACATTGTGGACAATGAACCCAACAATCTCCCCATATTTAAAGAAGTTAAAACCCTCAATCAATTGAGTCAATGACATACATTAACATATGTAGCAGTAAAATATTAACTTAAAACAAGAGAAAAAGTTTTAGTTACCACACTTCTTTGTCTGCAGGGTGATCATCATCACACTTGCTCCCCCTGAATTACTGCTATCTGGTCTTGATCAATTTGATCATACCTTCTCATAGTTCTGATACCACTTGTATCCTTCTCCTCTTGTTATGATCTGATACCAGATTCATATCCTTCTCCTTCCCCTTTTTGACTTCTGTAAATAGTCTGAGAGGTACTGATTATCTGCTCCCCCCTTTTTGAGTACAAATAAGCATCAGTTGAACCACTTGAGAGTGCTGGACTTGCTCCCCCTCAACTGAAGCATCATCTATCATGCTTCCTGATAGATACATTAGTCTACACCATCTGAATATTACTTCGACTAGCATGATACCATTCAAGATATACAAATCACTGAAGTACTTGTCCACCTCCAAGAAGGAATGCAACCTGCAACAATATGAGGAGCAGCTGAAGCTATACTAGGTTCAACATACTCAATTCAAACTTGAAGGTGTTGAACTTTGCTTCATCTAGTGGCTTAGTGAAGATGTTAGTCACTTGCTTGTCTGTAGGGACAAACTCAAGGTTGATATCTTCACATTTCACATGCTCACTAATGAAATGATATCTAATCTCAATGTGCTTAGTTCTGCTATGAGAGACATGATTCTTAGCAATTAAGATTGCACTAGTAGAATCACAATATAAAGGGACTTCTACTTATCTGAAGGTTATAATCCTGGAGCTGATCCTGGATCCACAGTAATTGAGCACAACAGCTATCTGCTGAGATGCACTCTGACTCTGCAAGTGAGATTGCAACACTTGTTTGCTTTTTGCTGCTCTAAAATACTAGTCTTCCTCCCAAGAATTAACAGGTGCCAGAAGTGCTCTTTCTGTTCTCTTTGCAGCCTGCAAAATCTGCATCTGAATAGCCTGTTAGTTCAAACTCCCCATTCCTAGGGTATCATAGGCCAAGATCTGGTGTGCCCTTAATATACCTAAAAATCCTCTTTGCAACAGAGTTGTGAGATTGTTTAGGGCAAGCCTGATACCTAGCACAAATACATGTAACATACATGATGTCTGACCTATTTGCAGTTAGATATAGAAGGGAGCCAATTATTCATCTATACAAAGTTTCATCAACAGATTTTCCTGCCTCATCTTTGCCTATATGCATACTTGACCCCATGAGAGTTTTCATGGTGGAGAAATTCTCCATACCAAACTTCTTGATTAACTTCCTGGTGAACTTAGACTGGGATATGGACAAGCCATCATCAGTTTATCTAACTTGGAGACCCAAAAAGAACTTGAGTTCACCCATACTGCTCATCTCAAATTTCTCTTGCATAAGTTTGACAAACTTTCTGCAAAGGTTGTAATCAGTAGATTTAAAGATAATGTCATCTATATATATCTGGACTAAGATGATCTTACCCTTAGATTCTCTTAGGAATAAAGTCTTGTTTATCTTCCCCCTTGAGAATTTGTTCTCAATGAGGAAGCTGGACAAGTTCTCATATCATGCTCTAGGGGCATGCTTTAACTCATATAGAGCTTTCCTAAGTCTATAAACAGAATCAGGTGAGTTAAGAACAATAAAACCTGGAGGCTGCTCAACATAGACTTTTTCCTTTAAGTCACCATTTAGGAAGACTGACTTCACATCCATCTGGTAGACCTTGAATCCCTTATGCGCAGCATATGCAAGGAACAATCTGATGACCTCTAATCTTGCTACAAGGCAAAGATTTGATCAAAATCAATACATTCCTCTTGTCTGTATCCTTTAACTACTAGTCTTGTCTTGTTCTTGATTATAATGTCATTTTAATCAAGTTTATTCCTGTAAATCCACTTGACTCCAATGACATTATGTCTTTGTGGTCTGGGAACCTGCTTGCAGACCTTACATATCTTAAACTGGTTTTGTTCTTCTTGCATAACAACAATCCAAAACTGATCTATGTTGACCTCTTCAAATTTTTTTGGCTCAAGTTGTGATAGGAAGTTTGAGTAGAGTGCTGAGTTGACACTTCTGCTCCTGATCACTACTCCTTGGTTGACATTACCAATGATTTGGTCTCTTGGATGATCCCTCAGATGCCTGATTGCTGGGGGCAATCTAGCTTCAGCTTCAACTATTGGGGCAGCTTTTTGTTGATCTTTATCCACCTCATTTGTGTCTTGCAGTCCCTCTACTGGAGTGTCCACTTTATCTTGGGTAACTGGAGCTGCTTACTTGATGGTTAGCTAGTCCATCATCTGATCTATACCTGCAGTACTAGAAGAGGAGTTTGACAGCTCACTGTTAATCATAGTAGACTCATCACAGACTACATGTACAGATTCTTCTATAACTTGGTTTTTCAAGTTTTAGATCTTATAGGCTTTATTATGATTGTTGTACCCAACAAAAATCTCATCAAAGGACTTGACAACAAACTTAGTCACATAGGATTTCCCATTGTGAAGCACATAACACTTATTACCAAAAATCCTGAGATAACCCAGGTTTGGTTTTCTGCCCTTCAAGATCTCATAGAGAGTCTTCTTGCGCCTCTTGGTGATAGAGACCCTTTCGAGGACATGACATGCAATATTCACTGTCTCAACCCAGAAATATTCTGTGAGAGATATGTCACTCAACAAAGTTCTTCTAGCCTCTATGAGAATCTTATTTTTCCTCTCAACAATCCCATTTTGCTGGGGAGTTCTTGTAGAAGAAATTTTTTGATGAATCCCTTGCTCTTCATAGAATATTGTCATGCTTTCAGACTGGAATTCAGTTCTATGGTCACTTTTGATTTTGACCACTGAACTGTTAAACTCATTTTGAATTTGCTTGACAAACTTGATGGAGATTTCAATGGTTTCATTCTTTTTCTTGAGAAAGAACACTCAAGAAAACCTGGAATAGTTATCAACCACCACAAGGGTGTAGACTTTCCTACCTAGACTATGAACTGATATAGGACCTAACAAGTTCATATGCAAGAGGTACAAACACCTCACAGAGTCTTTGGTCCCGATGTCCTTGAAGGTGGCTTTGGTCTGCTTGCCCTTTTGGCATGCTGAACAAATGTCCTCCTTGGTGCACTTCACATTAGGACCATTCCTAACTAGCTCTTGACTAAAGAGCTTGCCAATAGTCTTGTAATTTAAATGAGCTAGCCTATTGTGCCATTAGACAGAATATGGGACTTTCTCATTTGTCACTAGAAAAACACGAGTCTGTATTTAGACAAAGGAAGTTTAAACAATAAATATTTTCACTCCTATTGCCTATTAAGATGATCTCTTGGTCACTTGACCTCTTAATCTGACACTCATTCTCGTGGAAGACAATAACGTAGGCAAGATCAGAGAGTTGACTTATGCTTATGAGGTTGTGTTGCAAACCTTCAACAGAAGCCACTTTTGTGATAATGACTATGCCATTGGTTATCTTACCATAGCCTCTAGTCACCCCTCTATCTGAACCACCAAAGATAACTTTGGGTCCATCTTTCACGGTAGTGTACTTTTTTAAGTTGCTCATTGTCCCAGTCATGTGCCTGAAGCAACCACTGTCCAAGTACCATATAAGGGTATGAGCACTTGGGCTAATCTGTATCACACAATTTATTTTACCTTAGGACCCGAATATCTATTGGGTCCTAGGTGCATGTTAGTCTGAAAAAGACCTTATCTACCAGCAACATTTCTGACTGGTGGACTAACAGCTGCTCTTGACACACTTGGATTGTGCCAGCAGTCTACAACAAAGTGACCACTTTGCCACAGCACCAACATTCATGAATGTTGTATCTTTTTTTCTGTGCAGGTATAACGGTTTGGTTAACTGCTGGATGAACAGTAGGAAGAGAAGCAACAGCCTTCTTCAGGTTCCTTTTAGCAAGGATTTGACTAAAGGTAAGTCTTCTAGCTGGCTTGTTTGGCCTGCTCTGAGTGCCAGCAACAAAGTTTTTTTTCAGAAAGCATGCTCTTGATGACATCAAATACATCCAAACCAGGCTTGCAGGATGACTGACCCTTGTTCTTAGTTTTTGCTGAATGATTCTGAACCTTTACTGCAGCCACATTCTTGAGAGTGGGGGCTGGAGCACCAAAGACAAATGATTCAGGATGGACATTTGAATTTTTTTCATGGGCATCCTTAAAGGCACTCACCCTGCTGTGCCTTCCACCATGGCTGTGAACATTTTTGTTCACACCAATGGATCTGCCATTCATCCAGTGACCAAAGATGCTTTCTTGGTCATACCTGTTTGAAGACAACTGAACTTTCCTAAAAGGATTGGGAGGCATGGAAGCAAGAGGCTGAGATGGAGCTGGAGCTTTGCCCTTTCCTTTGGAAGGAGCAACTCTTGTGCTTTCCTTGAATCCCAACCCCTTCTTACCCTTCTGAGAGGAGAAGTAGTCTATCAAGGGTAACACATTACTTAGCTTAGAATAGCTAGCCACTATTCTTTTCTCCGTCCCTAGCCTCTCTACAAGGTCCCTTATGAGACTTCTTGAACTTGATGGTGCCAATCTGAATGAAATTGATGTTTCTCAGTTGGCTAACTTCCCTTGCTTTTTGATCCAGCAGAGTTGCTGTTTCAATCAGCTGGGCAACAACTAGCTGAAGAGAGACAATCTCCACAACTTGTTTTTTAGTCAACTTCTTGCACCTCTTAAATACATCCAGAAGTTCGCCATACCTGTCAATCAATTGATTGACATCTCCTTCTAATTCAGAATTATCTTCACCACTGGATGAAAAAGCTTCTGTACAGGGACTAGTCTCATATCCAGACTCAGAAGAAGAGCTTAATTGAGATTTTACCTTGCATTGACCAGGCTGATTCTGGCTGGATTCCTCATTAGTCATTGCCATCACCCCACATCAGCTGTAGACATCTTCTTCATCCTCATCATCCACCTCCGAATCACTATCTAAGTGTGATAGAGGGGCCCTAATACCTATCCTGACAGCATGATTGTCTTCATCTGTTGTTACAACTTCTTGTTCAGCAGCAGCAACAACTAACCCAATATAGGCTTCTTCTTCTTTAGACTCAGATGAAGATGAGTCTGTCCAGCTCTTCTCTTTCTTGGCAACAAAGGACTTCTCCTTCTTGCCCTTGTGCTGGTGCTGTTTCTTCTCAGCAGCTTCCTTCCTCTTCACTGGGCATTCCGCTATCACATGCCCTGGTTTGCTGCAACAGTAGCAGCCGACCTTAGAGGAATTGTATTTACTGGATTTAGAATCATACCTGTCAGCCTTGAAATGTTTCCTTCTGTGATGAGAAGAGGTGGAAGGTCTGCTTTTCCACTATTTCTTCTTCATCAGCTTCTGAACGTGCATGGAGAAGGCAACAAAGTCCTCATCTGACATGCTGCATTCTGATGCATCTGACTCTGAGCTGTCTGAATCAACTTGTCTTCTTGGAGGAGAGAGAATCCTCTCCTTACTTTTCCTGATGTTGTCTACCTTGAATGTCAAGGACTTTTCCTTGGCTTGGGAAAACTGGTGGCCTCCTCTTTTCTGGCAACTAGCTGCATCTCATAGGAGAGCAGCTTTCCAAACAATGTTTGGGGAGGAGTTTCAGCAAGCTTGACCACCTCTCTTATGACACAGATCTTAGTATCCCAGTCTTTAGTGAGAGATCTTAGACACTTGTCATTTATTTCATAATGACTGAAGACCCTCCCATAGGTTCTCAGTTCATTAATGATCCTGAAAAATCTTTCGTAGCAAGTAGCTATGTTCTCTTTTAGGGATTGCCTGAAAGCCTCATACTCCTGTTTGAGCATGAACTTTCTATCATCTCTTACCTTTTTAGTACCCTCCATGTAGACCACATAGGTGTCCCACATCTCTTTGCAGGTCTGGCAGTGGACCAAGTTCTGAAAGGTAAAATCATCAATAACACTGACTATGATGTTCTGGGCTCTCTTGTCCAAGGCAGCCAACATGACCTCATACTTGATCATTTCTGAATAAGTCTTGGGTGTATGGACATTTGCATCCAGAGCAGAGGTCTTCATAGGGATGAAAGGTCCCTCCTTTACTATCACAAAGGTCCTAGGGTCATAGGCTTCCATAAATAGTCTGACCCTCTCCTTCCAGATTCCAAAAGTCCCCTTTCTGCAGATGAGGAGTTTCATGGAACCTAGCTCCTTATGGCTCTCTCTAGAACCCATAAGAACAGTGTTGTAGCTACCCTTGGAGATCACTCAGATTGTTAAATCCTTTTTGAGCAACCTTCATTTGATATCACTTGAAAGGTTTTTGTTTTCAAGATAGCTTGCAACCTGGGGGGGGGGGGTGAATAGATTTGTTGGTATCTTGTGCTTTCTTTTAGTTTCTTCCTTTAGGGGTTGGTGTGTTAGCAATTATAAACTTTCAAGAACCTGCAATAAATAAACAGCACAGAAAAGCACACATAAAAATTATAGTGGTTCCTTAGATTATGGGTACATCCACTTTCCTCTCACCTTTCAACTTTTAGTTAGACCAGACACTTCTCCAAAACTCAGCTCAAAGAGCTTACACCTCAGATCCCTCAGGATCTCTCAGGTTCCTCTTAGATTTACAGCTCAGGCACTAAACCCTATGACTCAGTGATCAACAGATCACCTACCTCAGGCTAAAGGCCCTACCACTCAGGCTGGGAGGACAGCCCTACCTCAGAACAAATTTGCTCCTACCTCAGAGAGAATGACTCTCCTACAGCTTAGGCCCAAGGGCCCTACCTCAGATCCAAAGGATCCTACAGCTCAGGCACAAGTGCCCTACAACTCAGAGAGAATAAATCTCCTACCTCAGACTCAAAAGTCCTACAACTCAGTGATCAAAAGATCACCTACCTTAGATCCAAGCTGGATCCTACACTCAGAGAGTAACACTCTCCTACAACTCAGACAAATTTGCCCTACCTCATGCAGAGGCCCTACAGCTCAGATCCAAAAGAATCCTGCAGAAATATTGTTGTTTTAATTAATTTGACACAGAGAAATTTCTCTGTGTCAACACCTAGAGCTGAGTTATCTCAGCTCTATCTTTCTTCACAGTAGCAGGAAGATATTTTTTAATAGAAGGCTGCCTCTGCTGGAAGTAACTCAGAATGTAGTTTCTGAACTTGCTGTAGAAGACTGAAGATCTACAAGTTTTGAGCTCTTCAAATAACTAACTGAACCTCCAAAAGACTGAAGGCTCTCCTTTCTTTCTTTATCAGGAGTATTTCTGATTGTGTTGTAGTAAAAGAAAATGCTACAACTAACTGAATGTTTTGTTATGCTAGAAGACTTCAAGCTTTTTCTCGGCAGCAGTGACGAGGAAAATGAAGTCCAACCGCTCTTTTTTCTTGTTGAGTAAAACCCTAAAAGTTGCCTTCAACATCTGGGAGCTGTCCCTTTTATCTTCTGTTGATTAATGGCTCCAGGAAGCTTGTGGGGGCCACCTGCAACAGACAGCTGCATCTTGCTTTAACAGAAGAAGTTGTACAGTAGACTTCCGGTAGTGTTTGTCGTATTTTGTAGTTTTCCCGCACATAATTTGAACACAGTTGACTTGTTGACTTTGCTGACGTCACCATTCTGTGGACTTAGCCAAAATCAAGCATCATTAGTATGAGCGTTGAGTGAGTAAGCTTCACTCAACGCCAAAACACTTGGATAGATTTTCTGTCACTAGGCGTTGAGTGAGCAACCTTCACTCAACGTCAAAATACTTAGATAAATTTCTTTGGCATTAGGCGTTGAGTGAACAACCTTCACTCAACGCCAAAGCACTTAAAAAAATTTCTCTGCCATTAGGTGTTGAGTGAGCAACATTCACTCAACACCAATATACTTAGAAAAGTTTTCTGTCATTAGGCGTTGAGTGAACAACCTTCACTCAACGCCAAAATACTTAGAAAAATTTCTCTGCCATTAGGCGTTGAGTGAGCAACCTTCACTCAACGCCAAAACGCTTAGAAAAATTTTCTGTCATTAGGCATTGAGTGAGCAACCTTCACTTAACGCCAAAACACTTAGAAAAATTTCTGTCTCTAGTCGTTGAGTGATTAAGCTTCACTCAATGCCAAGCTGCTTAACTGAAATCCTGTCACTTGGCGTTGAGTAAGTAAACTTCACTCAACGCCACAACGCTTAGATTTTATTTTAGTCACTTGACGTTGAGTAAGCTTCACTCAATGCATTTGGATTTAGCCAATTTTTTTGTGAAATCATAGTCTCTGACTGACTATGGTTCAGTCAATGCTTTTTATCACATGATGTTGAGTGAGTAAGCTTCACTCAACGCCTGTGGACTTAGTCAAATATGTACACAGATTTTCTGTGGCGTTGACTGTCTGAGGTATACTCAACAATTTATGTTGTATGACGTTGAATGAGTAGACTTCACTCAATGCCTGTGGATTTAGCCACATTTTTGTCTGTTTCTTCTTAGGCTTTGACAGGTTCAACATTACTCAACGCTTTTAGCTGTATGACGTTGAGTGAGTAGACTACACTCAACGCCTGTGGACTTAACCACTTTTTTATCTAGCTAACAGTTAGACTTAGACTAACCAAGCTATATTCAATGATTTTACTTACATGGCGTTGAGTGAGTAAGTTTCACTCAACGCCTGTAGACTTGGGCAATTTCCAGCTTATCCAGCATCTTTCCTTGCATCTGGCGTTGAGTGTGTAGACTTCACTCAACGCATGTGGACTTAACCGAATTCCTGCACCTAACATTGAGTGAGTACGCTTCACTCAACGCCCGTGGACTTATGCAAATTCTTGACTGTCCAACATCTATCTTTGTGTCCACCTGTCCAATCACTTGGAATACCTGTCCTATCAATATTTTAAGGATAACCTGCATGCATGAACTTAAGCACACATCAAATACAACTTTATGTATATCATTGACATGATTGACTTCTTCAAATCTGGGACATTGTGAGCAATGGACCCAACAATATCGCATTGTGATCCAAGATGATTGTCTACTGAATTCCTTGTTTGGAATATCTGATATAAAAAGACAGAAATGAAAAATAGGAATATTATTATTCTATTGCCCTAATGCAAGGGTTGGAGTACATATATTGGAAGAATCACATGTGACATGTCACGTGTAAAACAATGCAAAAAAATTAAACTTAAGCACATTCAACTCTCGCCCTCAGGTTGGGTGCATATATCAATCGTTTCCAACTTGGCAGTTTTGTCCGTGAAGTTGTCATGACTTGGTCCTTTGGTGAAGATGTCGGCCAGTTGATCTTGAGAATTCACAACAGGTGTATAGATATTCCCCTTGTGTATGTGATCTTTGATAAAATGTATATCAACCTCAACATGCTTCTTCCTATCATGTTGAACTGGATTGTGAGCAATACTGATGACAACTCTGTTGTCGCAATAAATGGTAATAAGTTTGTTCATTAGGAGCCCTACATCCTGAAGAATTGTTTTCAATCATCATCCCTCACATACACCTTATGTCATGTCCTGTATTCTGCTTTGACACTTGAGCGTGGAACAATATTCTGTTTCTTGTTCTTCCAAGAAGCGAGATTTCCACCCACAAATGAGCAATATTTGGTAGTAAATTTCCTGTCATCATGACTATCAACCCAATTAACATTAGTAAACACTTCAATCTTTAAAAATTGATTAACAGAGAACAAATTCCCATGCCCCGGAGATTTCTTGAGGTACCTTAACACTCAATATACAGCCTGCTGATGACGAATTGTAGGAGAGTGCATGAATCTATTTAGGACACCCACGACATATGTAATATCAAGACGAGTATGAGATAAGTATGAGTCTCCCAACCAATCTCTGGTACCTTGAAATATCAACTTTCTCTCCTTTAGTATCCACATAAATCTTGTGATTAGACTCAATGGATATATCTACGGTAACACAACCAAACATGCCAGTTTCCTCTAGGAGATCAATAGTACGCTTTCACTATGAGATGAAGATTTCCCAACGAGACCTTACTATAATTTCAAGGAAGTATTTCAATTTTCCCAGGTTCTTGACTTCAAATTCTTTGCCCAACTGTTCCTTCAAGTGCGTGATTTCCTCTAGGTCATTTCCTGTAATGATGATGTCATCCACATATATAATGAGTATCGATATTCAAGTTTTTCTCATATTGATAAAGAGAGTATGATCAGCATGTACTTGAGTATAATCTAGTCGTAACATAGTTTTGTGAAACTGTCCAAATCAGGCCCTAGGGGATTGTTTCAGGCCATATATGAACTTTTACAATCAACAGAACTTTCCATCGGACCCTGCTTTGGTAAAGCCAGGGGGAATAGTCATGTAGACTTCTTCTGCCTGTTCACCATACAAGAAAACATTTTGACATCAAGCTGTTGTAACACCCACCCAATACAAGCAACAAATGATCAGATCACAGTAATGGAATTCATCTTTGCAACAAGGTCAATAGTTTCTTGGTATTCAATTCCTTGGGTTTGGGTGTACCCTTGAGTGACAACCACATTTTATATCGCTCCACCAGCTCATCTTGAGTATGCTTAACTGAGAAAACCCATCGTGATCCAACTGTTTTCTTCCCAGCGGGAAGACACACAAGTTGTCATGTCTCGTTTTTCTCTAAAGCATGCATTTCTTATTCCATCACTTGTTTTCACTTAGGCATCTGAATAGCTTTCTGTCAAGTCTTAAGAATCACTATAAAGGAAAATGATGAAATAAAAGATCTAAGTGCATGAGAGAGGTGGTGGTAAGAAATGTAATTGGAAATGAGGTGCTTGGTGCTTCCAGTGTTACCTTTAGGAAGAGCGAGGGGAACATGAAGGTCATCATCTGAATCCGGAGTAGAAGCGGGCACCGACATGAGCTGAACATCCAGGGACGGTACTTGCTCGGTGGTATGAGGCTTGCAGAGTATCTATATAGTATAGGAGGAGGAATGGTAGGAGGAGCAGTACTGAGAGGAATAAACACAATACTGAGAGGAATATGAGCAGGAGTAAGAGGAATATGATGGGAAACAACTATCAAAAGAGGAGGGTCAGAGGTCCCGTCAATATTACTACTCATCTCCCGCTGACGAGGACCAAAATACGACTCCCTTAAAGTAACATCAAACATCGCAGTAAAAACGATGTGTAGGAGGGTGATAACATCAATAATCTTTGGTGGCAAGAGAGTATCCCACAAAAATACATTTAAGAGAATGCACGTTTAATTTGTCGCGATGAGGAGTATGGACATGAACAAAAAACAACCGAATATGCGAGGAAAGATGTGTGAAGTGTGGACAATGTGTTTTTGGGATAAACGAGAAAGAGACGTATCACAGTGAAGTGAGCGAGACGGAAGACGATTAATGAGATGAGTTGCGGTCAAAACAACATCACCATAATAGGACTTGAGAAGGTGCTTGTCAATCAACAAACATTGAGCAACCTCCAGTAAATGTTTATTTTTTCATTCCGCCACCCCGTTTTGAGTGGAAGTGTGGACACATGTAGTCTGGTGAAGAATGTCATGTTCCACAAGATAGGCACCAAACTCCCCCGATCATCATACTCTTCTCCATTATCACTACATAGTACACTGATTGTCCCATTAAACTGTGTCCTAACCATTTTATGAAAAGAACAAAAGCAAATAAACACTTTACTTTTCCGTTTTAACAAATAGAGCAACGTAGTACGAGAATAATAATCAATAATAATCACTATCCATTTATAGCCAAATAAAGATTACATGTGGGAGGGACCCCAAACATCAGAGTGAATCACATCAAACAGGCATGAACTAAAAAAAGAAACATGACTGAGATTATGACGAACATGTTTTGACAGTTCACATGTGTCACAAGTAAACGACTTAATTAAAGAACTAGAAGCAGAAAATAGTTTGGTAAGATATGAAGCAGATGGGTGGCCAAGACGAAGATGCCATCGCCGGATGCCATGGAGAGTAGGAACATGAGTGGTGGAGAGAGCATTGAGAGAGAACTGCTAGTTCAACAAGTACAATCTGCCAACATTCCTACTATTGCCAAGTGTCCGCTTCGTAGTCAGATCCTAAAACACACAACATTAGTGAAAAAGATCACAAAGAAATTTAAAGACCTAGTCAAATGACTAATAGAAAAAAGATTGCGAGAAAAATAAGGGGCATGCAAAATAGAAGAACGAGAAAAGGCAAGATAACAAGTGATGTGTTGGGGTCCAACAATGCCCCCGGTGTTGGGAGGTATGACGCGAGGCGTTATGACTCACATTAGTCGAACAGAAGGGCGTGTTCCCCGGGCCTAACTGGCCGCCCCGTGGATCCTGCTTAGGGTAGCCAGCTTCATAAAGGAGTCGTAGCGCCGTCCTGAAACAGTCCGGGCTTTTGGGAGAGTTGGTAGCGTCATGTCCCTACAAGTGGTATCAGAGGAGGTCACAGGTTCGAAACCTCGAGGTCATTTCGGTGGGGGGGGATTGTTGGGGTCCAACAATGCCCCGGTGTTGGGAGGTACGGTGGGAGGCGCTATGACCCACACTAGTCAAACAGAAGGGCGTGTCCCCTGGCTCTAACTGGCTGCCCCGTGAATCCTGCCTAGGGTAGCCAGCTCCACGAAGGAGTGGTAACGCCATCCTCAAACAGTCCGGGTTTTTGGGAGAGTTGGTAGTGCCATGTCCCTACAAGATGGTTTCTTTGCCAGCAATAGAGGAAAGGAAACCATTGACAATAATAACCTTATCACGACTAGAGAGGTGAGTATAGGAAGAAAAACTCGGGGCAGATCCGGTAATGTGATTAGTGGCACTTGAGTCAGTGATCCACGCAGAGTGGGAGGAAGACACAACATGAGCACTCGAGATACATGATGTAGCAAAAGCGGCAGCGGAATCAGTCGATGTAGAGTCAGAATGTGAACATAGTAGGCGGTGGAAGGCATCAAGCTCCTCAGCAGAAAAGACCCCCAGAGGAGGGTTGTCCTCATAAATTTTAGTTAAATGGGTAGAATATTATGAGCGAGCACCAAACATTCGACCATCACCACACTGGTTGCCTCTCCCACGGGCACCAGTTCCCCCACGAGATGGGATAAGATGAGGATGTAGACGATAACAACTTTCTTTTGCATGTACTTTGTTTCCACAGTGACTGCACACATGAGAATATTAAGTAGGAGGACCACGCCCCAGCCTAGCAAGAGCAGAGTGATCCGTAGAAGGAACAAGAGAGTGACGACGAATCTCATCACCGATGATCATACTGAAGGTCTCCCGAAGAGAGGGAAGTGGCTCACAGTGGAGGACATGCAGACGAATGACATCAAACTCCATATTGAGCCCCATAAGAAAGACCTGAACACGGAAGCGGTCTTTGTCCTTCTGAAGAGTCAGTGCATCTGCAGTGCACACATGAGTAAATGTGTTGAAATAATCCAGTTTTTGATAAAGGCGTTCGAACTCTGAATAGTAAGCTGAGACAGACTAGGTTCCCCACTTCAGCTCCAAGACACGGTGAGTGAGCTCATAGATCGGCATCTAACTCCCAGCCTGAGAGTAAGTTTCACGAGCCAGAGTTCAAATTTCATGAGCAGAATCCATAAGCATATATTTGCGCTTATCCTGAGGGGACATAAAGTGAAGTAACCAAGAGACAATCAAGGAATGTTTGCATCCCATTTTCTCCATGAGGGATCAGCTCGTGGCGTCTCAACAATGGTTCCATCAATATGCCAATTTAGTTGGTTACTCCGTATAGCATGCCGCGTTGCCTGGACCATTCAAAATAATTCGTGCCGTCCAAGGCGACAGTAGTGATTTTAATGAGACAAATTGACCGTGGCTCGGAGGAGGATCACTAGAAGGAACAGTCCGAGGAGAGGATAAGATGTCAGAGAAATCGCCCATTAAAGCCCTTCCAAAAAAAACAAACATGATAAAAAAATTAAGAAGGTAAAAACCACCTACTACGAGCCTCCCTTAGATCACCCACCGGAGAGGACGCCCTAAGATGTAACCACGATGTCTACGACAACAGCCATCGAGGACAAACGGGCCGGAGACAGAGGACCGCCCGTAGAATGACGAAGAGAAACGCCAGAATCTGCAGAAGGACGGAGGAGGGGTGGCTCCTAAGTTATCAAAGGCGCAAGACGCACCGAGCCGCAAAGAGCCCCTGGAGCCTAGGCGCAAAGTGCAGGCGCGCGCCTGAGGCATGTGAGGCACACAAATGAGGGAAAAAAGAAATTGAGCGAATTGGGGGCCTAATTCGCTCAATTTCAGCGAATTGGGGGCCCAATTCGCTCAATTTCAGCGAATTGGGGGCCCAATTCGCTCAATTTCAGCGAATTGGGGGCCAATTCGCTCAATTTCAGCGAATTGGGGGCCCAATTCGCTCAATTTCAGCGAATTGGGCGCCCAATTCGCTCAATTTCAGCGAATTGGGCGCCCATTTCGCTCAATTTCAGCGAATTGGGCGCCCATTTCGCTCAATTTCAGCGAATTGGGCGCCCATTTCGCTCAATTTCAGCTAATTGGGCGCCCATTTCGCTCAATTTCAGCTAATTGGGTGTCCAAGTGTGTCTAGGGGTGCGTCTGAGATCATATTTTTGCCCATCTCAAATTTTAAAAAAAAACACTTTGAAAGGCCCAGGCGTGCCTTTGGCACGCCTGGGAGCCCGTAATCCGCGCGCCTGGGCGTGCCTGGGGCACATCGCCCGCCTCAGCCGTGCTGAGGCGCGGCGGGCTGCGCCCGGTGCCTCAGGCGCGCCTTGACAATTGTGGGTGGCTCGAAGGAGGCTGATGCGCTAGAGGAGCGAAGGTGCTTAGAGGACTGGCGACCCTGGAGGGCCCCCTTGGAGGGAGCGGGAAATCATGGCAGAGTGAGCCATAAATCGCCAGAGGCCGATCTGCAGAGCCGGCAAGCGTCGAACGTCGAACAGGAGTGAGGAGCGGAGCGTCGATTGGGACGAGAGGCGGAACGAGCGAGGTGGGATCAAAATTTTTGGCTTTGATACAAAATGAAGAATGAGAATATTATTATTTTGTTACCTTAATGCAAGGGTTGGAATACATATATAGGAAAATAGTGTGGAAAAATTAAACTTAAACACATATTCAACTATAGGAAACCATGACCATTGTGTATGGAATTGAAAGTGGAATGGCTGCGCAGGATTTGAGAACTCAACCACTACCAACAAGATTGATTTGCCATGTGAACTGGGTAATCTCTCTACAAAGTTCACGGAAATATCAGACAAAATCTAAGTCGAACCTCAAAGTGATTGCTGTACCCTAATCAGATATATGAATTGACTTATTTTGTTGAGAGACTATGCTAATTTATATTGCCTTTGAGACTGTTTTTTCCATACCTATCACAAGATTCTACTGACGTTGTAGAGACTTTTGAGTGCCTTTTTGAGTGATGTTATGCATTGTAATTGTTGAGAGTGCCCAAAGCTTCTATGTATTGATCAAGTATGTAAATACAAGGAGAGAATACAAATATATAGGAGAGAGGAGAGAAGAATAAATCCTATACATGATGTGGGACTAAAGAAGGAGGAGAAAGAAAATAAACAAAGTGGGCCATTAAGTGTGCCTTTTTACATGGGCTTTTCCAATACTCCCCGCAAGCTGGAGCGTACAAGTCGTATGCGCCAAGCTTGGATAGGCACTGATAGAAGAGGGTACTAGGTAGAGCTTTGATGAGGATGTCAGCAACCTGTTCAGTACCCGGAACATGCTTGAGCTCGATCTTCTTCATGTGGACTTTCTCTCGGATGAAATGACAATCTACCTCAATATGCTTCGTTCTTTCATGAAAGACCGGGTTCTTAGCAATATGTATGACAGCTTGACTGTCACATAGGAGGAGAGCTGGTGAAGGTAGTTTAACTCCAAGGTCGGTAAGGAGACTCTCAATCCATGTGAGTTCAGAGACCACAGCAGCCATTGCCCGATATTCTGCTTCTACTGAGGATCGAGCAACCACTGCTTGTTTCTTGCTTCGCCAAGTAATCAGATGTCCTCCAAAATAGGTGCAAAACCCGCTAGTAGATCGTCGAGAGAGCCAGCGTAGTCGGCATCAGAGTATGCCACTAGTGTAGGAATGAAAGATGAGGTTTTGTATACAAGTCCTTGGCCAGGAGCTGTCTTAAGATATCTGAGAATGCGTTCCACAGCCTGGAGATGAGAGCTTCGAGGAGAGTGCATATAGCGACTCACGAGTCCCACAACGAAAGATATATCAGGTCTTGTAACTGTTAGGTAGATAAGTTTCCCAACTAGACGACGGATAATATTCTGGATTTTGTAGAAGAGAATCAGAATCCGAGCCCTGAGCACATATTTTGTGATTTGCATCCATGAGAGTGTTAATCGGTTTGCAGCCAGAGTAGCCTGCATCATGAAGAAGATCCAGACAATATTTTCGCTGAGAGAGAACCAGACCATCTGACCGTCTGGCCACTTCCAGACCGAGGAAGTACCGAAGATGTCCCAGATCTTTAGTTTGGAAGACGGAGCTCAGATGTAGCTTAACGGCCTGTATGCTGTCCAAGTCATTTCCAGTAATAATGATGTCGTCGACATATACCAATAGGAGAACCCTACCAGTGGCCCGGTGGCGAGTAAACAATGAGAAGTCAGCCGAGCTTCGAGTGAAGCCAATTTCCCGGAGAGCTTTGCTGAACTTGTCGAACCATGCCCGAGGGGATTGTTTGAGACCATATAGCGATTTGAGAAGGTGACAAACCCGTGACTCCCCTGTGGTCTCAAACCCGGGAGGTTGTTGCATGTAAACTGTTTCCTGAACGTCGCCATTCAGGAAAGCGTTCTTGACGTCGAGTTGAAATAAGGGCCATTGGCGATGGACAGCAGTAGGTGGACTTGGGCCGTCCGCGGCCACCACGGCCCCGCCCACGGGAGCCCGTACGTCCTCCCCGAGTAAAAGAGGGTGGGGGAAGTAAAGGAGGAAGGGCCTGCTGAAGAAGGGCCGGCGAGGGTGGTGCAGGAGCCTCCGGTGGCGGTGGTACGCGAAGTAACATCGAGCAGACATCGAAGAAGGAAGGGGTAGTGGGTGAAGCCAGAACCTGGAGCCCGATACTGTGAAGGTGTGGCGGGACGCGAGCCATAATCATAGCAATACAAACAGCCTCCTTCTGGGCGCGTTGAGCAGCGAGATCAGTAGTCGCGGGCTGGTGCTGAATCCAGGCCTCCGTGAGAGTTTTAGCACGGGCCACGAAGGAGGTCATGTCCAGAGCTTTGCCAACATCCAAAGCTTGAAGATCAGTGATGATGTCAAAAAGGTGCTGAAGGCTGTCCTTCCCGGAGTACAACGAATGAAGTTCATCCCACATGGCTTTGGCGGTCTCATGATACATGATCATCTGGTACGGCTCACCCTCCACCGAGTTCAGGATCCAGGTCTGGACGCGACCGTCATTTCGGAGCCAATCATCAGTAGGAGGAGTCGGTGAGCCCTGGGTAAGGTGACGTGCAAGACCCTTGGCCTGTAAGACCCGGCGGACGGAGTGGACCCAGGGGATGAAGTTAGACTTGCCAGAGAGGGAAATAGTAGTAATCCGAAGCTCATCGCGGAGTTCGAGAGGAGCCACGTGGTCGGCCGGGGGTTGAGCGGTAGTGGAGTCGCTGGAGGACATGGCGACTGAGGATGAGCAGACAACAGGGCACGAGAGAAAACAAACCGCGCGGCAAGCAGCGGTTGAAAGGAGGTCGCGGCGACCTGGATGAGGTCGCGGCGAACTGGGTGAGGTCGCGGCGAACGGGAGCAGTCCGCGAAAGGAGGTCGCGGCGAACTGGATGAGGTCGCGGCGAACTGGAGCAGTCCGCGACAGAGGTCGCAGCGGTTTGGAGCAGAGCTGGATGAGGTCGCGGCGAACTGGGGGCAGTCCGCGGCAGAGGTCGCAGCAGTTGGGAGCAGATCGCAGCGGACTGGGGTAGGCCGCTAAAAACCCATGGCGGACTGAAGAAGAGACTGCGAGGAAGAAGATGCCACGCAGCAAGAGAGAAGAGGAGCGCACAACGAACACGAGGAGAGCCCGCAGCGGACAGGAGCAGTCCGCAAGAGACTACAGATAGGGAGTCCGCGAGCAAAGAGGCTCGAGCGGACAGAAGCAGAGCGGGCTAGAGAGGAGCAGTCCGCGAGCAAAGAGGCTCGAGCGGACACAAACAGAGCGTGCAGCGGACAGGAATGATCGTCCAGAGTGGATAGAAGAGGTGGACCCCACGAGTCAGAGCAGAAGATGGCTATAAGAAGCCTGAGGAGGGTGGAACCACGAGAGAGAGAGAAGAGAGGCGGATGCAGAGGGGCAGTCCGCAGCAGACCGGAGCGGACAGGAAGGCAGCCCGCAGGAGAGCCGAGCGGACAGATGCAGAGGGGTAGTCCGCAGGGAAGGCGGACAAGAAAGGCAGTCCGCAGAGAAGCGGATGCCGAGGGGCAGTCCGCAGGAGACCGGAGCGGACAAAAAAGGCAGGTCGCAGCTAGGGAGAACCTGGCTCTGATACCATGTTGAGAGTGCCCAAAGCTTGTATGTATTGATCAAGTATGTAAATACAAGGAGAGAATACAAATATATAGGAGAGAGGAGAGAAGAATAAATCCTATACATGATGTGGGACTAAAGAAGGAAAGAGAAAGAAAATAAACAAAGTGGGCCATTAAATGGGCCTTTTTACATGAGCTTTTCCAATAGTAATGATAATCAAGGTTTTGAGAAACAAATCGGAGACTGAACCGGAGGAAGGAGATGTTCAAGGTTGAACCGGTCAAACCGGTCTGACCGGGGTTGAACCGTAATAACATAATATTATAAATAAATATTAAATATATAACATAATAATACATGTTATATTATTTTTAATCTTAAATCAAATATTTTTATTTCGAGTAGACTGCCTCAGAAAATATACAACTTTAAAATATAAATTATGCATATGTATTAATGTTTATGTAATTACTTCTTAAATTAGTAATACGGTTTGTATATTTATAAATTTTCAATTCGCATATATCAACAATTGTTTGGCGACTCAGGTGGTTGAGTCTTAATAGTTTAAACATTAGATTCCAGGTTTGAATCGCCTCCCTGACATTAAATTTTAAAATTTTGCTGACCGAGCGGTTCAATGAAACCCAGCCCGGTCGCTGGTTTTACGGCCCGCCCGCCCGGTTCCCCGGTTTTTTGCCGGTTTGTGGCGGGGGTGGTTCTTTGGGCAGGACCTGACCGCCTGGGTTCCTGATCGGCGGTTCGACCGGTCCGGTCTGGTGTTCAAAACCTGGGTGATAATTATCTATACCAGGGAATATGTTTGTATGAGGTAGATCTGATTTTTGAACCAAATCAGCCTATCGCTGAAGTCCCAAACACTATCTTTCGGTCCTATGAGCATGCATTTCGGATGTTTGGATCTTTTCTCATATGACATCAAGCAAAGTTAGGGGCACATGTGATGTATCCATTATTAGTCTTTTCTCATCAAGCAGTTACAAAATGTATACCGCTTTAATGAAGTTGCCTGAGCTGTTCTCCACTACAAAAATAAATCCCTACGATCAACTAGTGTTGTTGGGGGAGGCCATGATCTTTTACCAGAGCGAATACTTCATACTGAAATGATCTGACCCTATAACAAATCTTATATCTACAAGTATGGCCTTCAATGTTGGAACTAAGTTAACGATCCAATAGGTTTTCCATTATAAGATGAAAAATTAGTTTGTTGTGCCCACAATTTCTCGCTGCATAAAGCCACTATGCATTTCCCGACAATGCCAATTCCCTTCCCCGAGGCGTCCCATTTCACCAAAACATTCCTAGAAAACATCTAGTCACCGAAGAACTAGATAACTACAAAGGCGGTTTTCAGTGCAATGACTGCCTCATCTGCTTCAGATGATCCGGGAGAGTTGTTCTTCTTCAGAAGACTCGTTGGTGGTGTTGCAATGTGACCATAGTTTTTTATGATTTACTTGTAATATCCCCCGCACCCTAGAAACCCACATCGGACCTCAGGCGAGTGTGGTTGTGGCCACCGCACCATGGTGTCCAAGTCTTCTTTGGTCGGTGGACATTCCTTATTCATGAGCTATGTGGGAAGGTACATTTAAGTATATCATCAGAAAAGCTCTTGGACCTTTTTAGAAATATTGAATATCAGCATTACCTTAAACACAAGGTGGACGTGCTGATTGTGCTCCAACCATATCTTATTGTATACCACTACATCATTCAAAACAACAAAATAAAATTTCAAAGATAGTGGCCTAGCATCTCATTTATGGGTTTGGAATGTAGACGGAGCATTGATCAACCCAAAAGACATGACTGGGAGCCAGTAATGACCATGATGATCAAAAAACCATCTTTTACACATTTGCACTATTCATCTGAATCTATTAGTAGTTGGAACACAAGTCAAGACTTGAAAATAATTGAACTCATTGTGTCTCTTCTAAGAGTTAGTGCATCACGAGGATTGGAAATTTGTCGTTGATTGTTGTTGCGATCAGTTATCAGTGATCCACATAGAAATATCACAAGCCATCATGTTTTTTTAACCAAAAGGATTTGAAAAGAGAAAGGTGATTGACTGCACCAAATAATTCCACTTCAAAGCATCTTGCTGCACTGCCTATCAATTTAATCTTTTTGAATAAAAGATATTTGTGTGGACGCATGTGAATTGAGACTGTATTAGATGAAGAAAGGTGTGGTGATCCATGAATCCATGATAGTTGTGGCGTCAACTCAGTCGGTTTCTCACAGGTTCAAATAAACTTTTTGTTGTTTTTCCAAGAAATTTTGTTGCCAGTGAGATGCTTGTAGAAGTTTCAGCCGGGTTTACAAGTTTGCTCTTCCCCTTGCCCATAAACCCTTTGCGGATCCAGCCAAAACTTATAGCAAGGGATGAAATCCCTATAATAGTGGTCCTAATCTCCACACTCAATGAATTCCTAAAATTATGTTAAAACAATTATTTGACATAATGATCGGTGATATAAGACTCCATTCACAACACAGATTAACTGGGACCACAAAAATGCATAGTAATTTTGTTACGCTTACATATTCGCCCAAATAGTCCCCCTCGTCAGAACCACCAGAGTGCGCATATGGAAGCTGCCATGATACATTCATGGTGAAATATAATATTTTGTAAATAATTAATATTAATTAATTAGTTGATATTAATTAATGAATATTAATTTGGTTAGTTTTATTAATTAAAGTATTTTGTATGTGTTTGATATGCCCTCCTTTATCTATACAAGGGGAGAGACGAGTGTTTAGCTATCCTGGAGGATCACTATTGTATTGAGCTCTCTCTCCCCCTCCTCTCTCCTTTGGACTCTACTTAGCTCTATCTCTCTCATATGTATCCTTATTATGAATGAAATGTAAAGTTCTTCGCTTTAAGCTCTCTGTTTTTGCTGGTTCGCATTGAGCATTGAGGTTCTTTCTTCCGTGCGCGCATCGCTTTGTGTGTGTTGCTCATAGAATATTCTTGTTCGCAACAATTGGTTCGCCCTGCCATTCTCCGGTTGCGGTTTCCGTCTCTAGATTTCCATTGGCGCATCCTTCAGTCACTGATAGGAAACCATCCGTTCCGGCCATGTCCTCCACTGCTACATTGATCCATGATACCCTCTATCAACATAATGCTGTGCTTGCAAACATCCTGACCATGGTGCAACATCTCGAGCCAAACTTGATCTGCTGAGTGATTCGTCTGTGCCAACACCGTCGAACAAGGACCTGCCACTACTTTCATCTATTACCATTCCACGCGATCTCGACTCAATTCTTCCCCAGCCTCACTGCCCATAACCCAGCTGACCGCCCTCTTCTTAACCCTGGTTACGCACCACCCACCGTATTCCCCATAGCCACCTCAACCATTTTTGAAGCCGACTTCCAACCCATCATACTAGACAGAATGACCATGTTTCCATTGATGTTCGCACAGCCCCCCACCCACATCTTCATGTCGCCGCCAACCCGCCCAAGCTCCCGACCGACTAACAACCAGTGCTCCATGAAGTCCTACCCATCTCCCAGTGCCCCATCACACCGATTCTTGATTCTCGCATCATCCATAGGCCCCATGTAACAACCTAAAATGAAAATCCGTATAAATATTTTGAAAATCCGTATAAATATTTTGAGAATATCCCTGATGATGAAAAAACACATATTTTCTGATCTTTTTTCCTTGAATGATGATTTTGTGGGTTGCCTTTTAAATTATATGGGCTAGCTGCTTAAACTATGAGCTGATTAAATATATGTGGGCTGTCTATATGCTTATGGGCTGATCTATTTTATTGGGCTGGCTTTGCTATTTTTGTTTTGTGGGCTGATGTTGAGCTAGAAACAAAGGAAAATGAGCTGTATTTATGTGTTGCTAGAAGAATTGTGAGCTGGTTGTTTGGTTGTTGACTGGCTGTGCATGTGTTGTGCTGGCCGTGTTTTGCAGTGCTGGCTGTGTGCTGTGCTGGCTGTATTCAAATGTGCTGGCTGTGTGCTGTGCTGGAGGTTGAGGTGTTGGATGGGTAGGTATTTGGCTTCGGTTAAGTGCACCTGGAGCGGTGCTTGGCACGATCTTACCGCTTAGCCGCTGATTTCACTGTATAAAACGAGTCCGCTACTTCGTTTCTCCCGCACTTCCTGCTTCTGCGATTTTCCCGTCGCCTTCTTCATCCGGCTGCTCTACTGCGACAGCGAACACTCTTCTCTTCCCTCATCTACTTATTCTCCTTCTCTTACTTCATCCCCTTTCTCTATGCCGGGCCACTTGAGCTGTCGTTGCCGTGCTCTCCTGCCGACGCTGCTTTGCCGCCGATTCGTGTGAGCGGACGACTCTGCTTCACCGATTAGGGCTGCTCTATTTCCTCTTCTTCTTCTCTGCTGAGCTGTTGTAGAGCTGCTGCTGCTTCCTTCTTCTTCTGTTAGGGCTGCTGTTGTCGATCTTCTTCTGCTACTGCTTCAAGGTTTCTCCTTCTTATTCTCTGACTGATTATTTCTCTGCTTCTTCTTTTCTTTCTTCTACTGCTGCTCCCGAGTACTGCATTGCAGTTGCTGTCTCTGCTTCTGATTTAGGGTTCCTGCTGCTCCTGAACTTCTCCTGTGTAGCTGCTGCCACCGCAAGGTTGACGCCGCTTCTTGTAGCTGCTCCCGAGCTGCCGCCTCCCTACTGCCTTTGTCATTTGGCTGGTTTAGTTTATGTGCTCTACTTGAATTAATTCTTGATTTTCATTTTTGATTTTGGAAGATTGTGTGTGAGCCAAGTTCAATTTTTATGCATTGCTGGACAATTAGGTTAAGAGGACGGGAAGTCCAATTTGGGGGCTGGTTTTTAGCCCAATTTTGAGGCGTATGTCTAGTTATCCGACAAAGTATAAATCTTTGGCCTTTAGCAATTAATTGGTATTTTCGGTTTATTATTTTAACTTTCCAATACAACTCTTTACGCTCCATGTTACAACGAGACGCAACCCAAGTTAAGATGCATGTTATTTCAGTGGTTCTCAAAGCTTAAAACTTCGAGGATGACGTCCCGTGATAACCGTGACATACATGCGGCAAGGGATATGAATAAAGGAAAGGAAAAAGTGAGTATTTTTTTTTGAAATTATGAGTATTCAATTATTTTGCCATATTTAATGTCTTTGAACAAACTTGCTTGTGCATATGAGTTTCGCCTTAAAGATATATCACTAAAGAAATAAAGTGGGCGAGGGGACAATTAAGCGGTAATTATTCTGAGGGGAATTATTTTATTATAAACTCCTATTTATGCGCCAAGATAAAATTCAATTAAAAGTCTGCATGAGGAAATGTGATGGCTTCGAATCCGATGATGTGGAGACATCTACTGATGGATTCACCAGTAGGGGTGAGCCTACACTTACGCTCTTCGGGGGCGGGGCCCAATTCAGATGCATCACCGGAGCATTTCTCATTTTATGTAACTAAAAATAAGGGGAAATTTAAGGACTAGTAATGGAATCGAGTGACTAATTTTATTGTACTGCAAGCATATTGGTATCATCCCTATTGTTTGCATGTATAACTGTTTCACGAAATACTGTTCTCACATAGTCATAACTTTTTATGACTAACCCAGAGTGATCACATTTTTTTAGGAAGCAGGACCAACTCCAAGTAGAACGCGCAAGATCTTGGCAACTGAACTGGTGAAAGCACTAATTGAAGCCCGAGACTGGCATAGAGCTCGTTGTACTGGACCTATGTGTATCTATTGTAATAAGTCTATATAGTATATGTAAATAATCGATGTAAATAAATAAAATGATGGAGTAAAATTGTACCGTTCTTAAATATGCTGCGACTCTATTGACTCTCTGTTCAATTTTTGAAATCATTGGGAAGCCCGGAGATTTTGGGTCTTCATGCCCCATACCATGTCGCTGGAAGCCATTAAAGGTCTTGTTGTGGTTGTTTACAGTGGACGACCATGTTCTTTGCAATTCCGGGAGAACTCGGTCTTGTTCGCCGCTTCTGCTCACTAACAACCTCCCCTCCAGAACCAGACCCCTCCCTAACCGAGAATGTGCCACCACCATTGGTTCTTGCCATGTTTTTCTCTCTGGTTTCCACCCGTAGCTTTCTTAGGACCTGTTTGAACTACAACCTTCCATCCAGCCTCCATTCACAACAAGAACTCTGCCTTTCTACAGGAGTACTTCCCCAGTTCTTGTGGCCCCAACCATCCCCTTTCCCACAACACCAATTGTCAATCTCCTCTGTTAGTTGCGACAACCAACTTCCTCACTTTTCGTGTCACATCGGTCGTCTTTTTTTTTCTTTTTAAACAAGGAGCGATGTTTTTCCTCCCCACCTGCTGCCATTAGCCCATCCCTTTTTATACCTACTCAACACCATCCTTCACCCAACAACCCAACCACTCTAGCTGCCCCCATCTATTCACACCACCCACTAATGGGCAACCCAATGCACAAAGCATCCCATTGTAGTGATGGTTCATGGAAGGGTCCTACCACAAGGGTGAAATGTAGGAAAATCTTACCTGTATTTCGTAAGAGACTGCTTTCAGGACTTGAACCCGTGAACTCAAGGTCACCCGACAACACCTCAACTGGTGCACCAATGCTCCCATCACACAACCTACCTATAACACCAAAATTTCACTGATATCCTTTCTTCCTTTTTCAGCACCTCTTCATTCATTCTCATTGCACTTGCAACCGCCGCCTCTCATCCACAACATTTTCATCGCCAAAGTTCTTGGTGATCCCGTCAAAAATTAAAGCCCAAGAGCAAGGTTGATTTTCAAGGGCGTTATAGTGTTTCACTCCCACATTTGCTCTATCGAACCCCCTTGTCGGAACCACCGAAGCGTGCATATGAAAGTTGATGCGATACATTCTTGGTGGAATATAATAATTTGTAATTAATTAGTATTAATTAATTTGTTTAACTAATGATTATTAATTAATACTAATTTGGTTTGTTATATTAATTAAAGTATTATGCATGTGTTCTATATGCCCTTCTTCATCTATATAGGGGGAGAGGCGTGAGTGTTTAGGCATCTTGGAGAATCACTAATGTATTGAGCTCTTTCTTTCTCTCTCTAGATCTCTCTCCCTCCTCTCTCCTTAGGATTCTTCTCTCCTTCTCATATGCATCTTTATTATGAATGAAATGCAATGTTCTTCATTTTGAGCTCTCTTTCTGCCAGATTGCATTGAGCATTGTGGTTCTCTCTCTCTTGCATCGCTTTGAGTGTGTGGCTCATCAAAAAATTTGTTCCTAACAAATCGTGTGACACAAAGCTACATTGTTTGCAAATTCCATATCCCTGTGATAACCATAACATGTAATGATATTTTTTTATTCTTCCAAATCTGTTGGGCCATTCTCTTCCTCTTCATCAATCTCTGAACAGAACATTTTTTTTCAAATAATGACCCGAAACGTATTTCTCATGACTCTCATCATAGCTAAAACACAATCCCTTTGTGCAATGTTCCACCATTTCCTCTTGCGATAGAAGGCAAATGAAAATCGGAATACCACCCATTATGCTGACCCACCCTCTCCTATGTTGCGAGCCATTGATGCTGATCCACCCTCTCCCATGTTGTGGGTTGGCCGACTAGATTGACTTGATCGAGCAGTTGAAGATAGTCTCGGCCCTTGGGCTTTAGCTGCCTGATCAGATTGGAGGCTGTAGCCTTGAACCCGATCATAGTTCATGTTTGAGATGTGATTCGCCGGGTCCTCAAATTCCACATCCTATCGAAAAGCCGTCTTGAGTTTGGTGTTGAAAAGTGCTACTTGTTACTCTTACAAGACATTAGTGTATAAGCTTGGATTGTTTGAAACTTCTCTTGATAGTCACCAAAGGACCCTGTTTACTTCAATGTAATCAACTCACCTAATCAATTCCTACACATCGGGTAACCAAATGACTTGTTCCAAACAAATCAAAATTACACCGCTGCCACAAATGGAAGGCGATCAAACTAATTCGTTATGAACCACCTCCAGTTGATTATAGAAGAATTTCTTGTATTATGTTAACTAACCCAACAAACCGTTTTTCCTGTTGTAAGTAGAGAACTCCAATTTGGTGTAGCATGGTATTAAATTCCCCTCGTATTGCCATCACAACTCTGTTCGATTCTAAGCCTGATGCACCAAACTAAACCATGCTGTAACCGCTGCCCGTTGTTTATAGAAGAATTGCTGGCATCACTTTAACCAACCAAGCAGACTGTCCTTCATGTTGTGAGTAGGAAACTCCAATTTGGTGTATTAGGGTTACTACATTTCCCTGGCATCGAACCCTCTTTGGTGTATCTCTTGGCTCGGGTAAGCTGTCTGCCTTGAATGTTGCCATGGAGTCGATCGAGCTGTGAGGGTGGTTACTTGAATCGGCATCCTCGAATTTGGACGTCATAATGTTGTTGGCTATCAGGATATGCGCACGGTGCATGGGTGATGAGATGAGCCCTAGAAACCTTTTAAAGGAAATACTATTTTCTTGCTTAAAACTAAAATATGTTCCATATAAATGCGGACCATGAAGCCATGAGTACGCATAAATTGAACCTACTAAACAGAACTTTAATAAACTATACTAAATCAAATCAAATGACATCATTGCAAAATACTGATACAAATAAACTTGAATAAAATTGAGCAAAATAATGGAGTCTAATAGGAGCCAACAACATCAAGCTCATCATGGATCCTCCTCATTTCCTTTCAGTAGCCTTTTAGCTTCTGAGAAGGTGCGTCCAACAAAAGCAGATGTATCAAAATTTAGTATAATCATTCCTTATTGTGTGTACCTTTCATTCCTTATTGCGTAACCATTCTTCATCTCCAACAAAAAATTTTAGTATAATCATTCCTTATTGTCTGTCCGCTTTCTCTAGCGGCTGCCTCCAGCCCGCCGCCGTCTCCTCCAGCTCGCCGCGGCCTCCTTCAGCTCGCCGCGACCTCATCTAGGTCGCCCTCATGTCTACGTCTGCAGACTCCGTCGGCACGGCTGTTCCTCCTGAACGCCCGGCCTCTATCCAGGAAGTCCGCGACGAGCTCCGGATCACTACAATTTCGCTCACTGGCAAAAAAGAACTTTGTGGAATGGGCACACTCGGTTCGCCGTGTCCTTCAGTCAAAGGGATTCCTTCATCACCTGACTCAGACCGTTATTGGTGTCCCTACTGAGGAATGGTTACGCAATGATGGGCGTGTGCAGACTTGACTTCTCAACTCTCTTGACGGCGAATCTTATCGCCTGGCCATGTATCATGAGACGGCCAAAGGCATGTGGGACGAGCTCCACACCCTCTACTCTGGCAAGGATAGTCTCCACCATCTATATGATATCATCACCGCTCTTCAGGCCCTTGACAGCAGTGACGCAACCGACCTGACGTCCTTGTTGCTCAGGCCCGGTCTCTGGTTGAGGCTTGGATCCACCATCAGCCTCCCACTCTAGATCTCGCTGCTCAACATACCCAAAAGGAAGCTGTGGGTATCGCCATGATGATGGCCCGGGTACCACCTCACCTTCACAGTGTCCGGGCTCACATCCTCTCCTCTACTGTTACACCGTCCTTTTCTGATGTGTGTTCAATGCTTCTCAAAGTCTCCCCGCCTCCGGATGTTCCCGGACTTCCTTCTCCGGCCCTTGTTCAACAGGCACCAGCTCCCTTATTGCCTCTTCCCCCTTCTGCCCGTGGGGGCCGCTCTGACTCTCGCGGCCGGGGTCGCGGTGGCCGATCTAGGCCTAAATGCTCGTTCTGTGGTAAAGATGGTCATCTTGAGGCCACTTGCTATCGCAAACATGGCCGACCTCCTCGTCCACATGCCTCTGCTGCTACTACCGACTCTGCCTCCTCTCGTACTGAGCTCGACGAGGTCCGTCTTCAGCTCCAGCATCTGCATGGCTTGCTCAGCCGTCCGCCTGCCTCGGTTGCTGCTCTATCTCCAATGAAGGTATCGCCTGCCTATCCTCTGGCACGCGCTGGATCCTTGATTCTGGTGCCACTCATCATATCACCTCTGTTAGGCCACCGCAGTACTTGTCTTCACCTCACCCGAAGTACATTACTGTCGCTAATGGGGCGTCGGTTCCCGTCTCTGGATGTGCTGATATTTCTCTCACCTCTTCTCTCCTCCTGCGCTCGGCTTTACATGTTCCGGGCTCTCCTTTCAATTTACTCTCTGTTGGTCGCCTTACTACTGATTCTAATTACTCCGTGACATTTACTTCTTCTTCTTTTCTCATACAGGATCAGCAGACGCAGACTATCATTGGTAGATGACGGCTGCAGAATGGGCTCTATCTTCTTGACGACTCTCCCATTGTCCTCGCATCTATCTCCTCTTCGGATTGGCATCGCCTTCTGGGACATGCTCCTCTTCCAGTCCTCCGGAAGGCCCTTCCTGATGTTACTCTCCCTGCTTTTCGTTGCGACACATGTATTTTGGGCAAACAGCCCCGTTCATCTTTCCCCCCTCATTGTACTCGGAACTCCGCTCCTTTTATTTTAGTACACTCCGATATATGGGGTCCGTACAAATTTACTAGTATTTCTGGCTATCGATATTTTCTTACTTTTATTGATGATTATTCTCGCATGACATGGTTATATCTCCTTCGGGATCGCTCTGAACTTCCCCGCGTATTCCGGGCTTTCATACTTGAGACTCGCACTCAGTTCTCTGCGCCTATTCGCACTATTCGTACTGACAATGCGCGGAAGTACACCAGCCATACTTTTGCCACTCTCTGCTCTGAGTTCGGCATTCTTCACCAAACATCCTGTCCGTACACTCCACAACAGAATGGTGTCGCCGAGCGCAAGAATCGTCACCTTCTTGATGTCGCTCGCTCGCTTATGCTTCAAATGCAGGTACCCAAACCGTACTGGAACTACGCTCTCTCCACGGCTTGCTTTCTCATCAACCGCCTCCCGTCTTCCGTCCTCCAGTATGCTACTCCTTTCAGCCTCCTCTTTCCTACAACTCCGCCTTTTCCCATTCCGCCTCGGGTGTTTGGGTGTACTTGCTACGTTCACCACCTCGGTCCCTCCACGGACAAATTGGACCCTCGTGCCACCAAGCATATCTTTGTCGGGTACTCGCGCACTCAGAAGGGTTATGTATGTTATTCGCCTACTACCCGCAAGGTTACTGTCTCGGCTGACGTAACTTTCCGTGAAGATCTTCCATTCTTCCCTACTCCGGATATCGCTCTGAGTCCAGCTCCCGTCGTTCGTCTTGTCATTCCTGCTCCCCACTCCTCATCCTCTCTCCCTTCCATACCTCCGGATCCGTCCACCACCCCCGGTTATCCGGGTCTATTCTCGTCGCTCTCCTAATCCCGTGGCTCCTCTGCAGTCGGCTTCGCCCTCTGGTGCTCTGCTCCCTGCTGCTCCGGCTCCCGTCTCTACCGCTCATCCGATGGCGAACTACGTCTCTCTCCATCGCCTCTCCCCCTCTCTCTTCACTTTGCCACATCATTATCCTCTGTTTCGGTCCCTAACTCTTTGCAGGAGGCGCTTCACCATCCTGGCTGGCGAGCTGCCATGGACGAAGAAATGACGGCCCTCTGGGCCAACCAGACCTGGGTCTTGGTTCCCTTACCTCCCGGTCAGCACCCTGTTGGGTGTAAATGGGTGTTCGTCATCAAGCATGCTCCGGATGGCACTATTGCCCGACTGAAGGCCCGTCTTGTGGCCCGTGGCTTCACACAACAGGAGGGCCTCGACTATGAGGAAACCTTCTCTCCGGTGGCCAAGCTTAACACTGTCCGCGTTCTTCTCTCCGTCGCGGTGCACCGCCGCTGGCCCCTTCATCAGCTTGATATCAAGAACGCCTTTTTGAATGGCGACCTTCAGGAAACTGTCTACATGCGCCAACCGCCCGGGTTTGAGACCACGGGGGAGTCTCGGGTCTGTCTTCTCAAAAAATCAATTTATGGTCTCAAACAGTCCCCACGGGCGTGGTTTGACAAGTTTAGCAAGGTGGTTCGGGACATGGGGTTCACTCGAAGTTCTGCTGATTTCTCCCTTTTTACCCGACACCGGGCCGCTGGCACCATTCTTCTGTTGGTTTATGTTGACGACATCCTTCTCACTGGGGATGACTCAAAGGGGATTCAAGACGTCAAACAACATCTGAGCACAGTTTTTCAGACTAAAGACCTGGGGAAACTTCGCTACTTCCTTGGTCTCGAGATCGCCCGGCGGCCGGACGGGTTGGTACTCTCCCAACGAAAGTACTGTCTCGATCTTCTCAAAGATGCTGGTCAGTCTGGTTGCAAGCCAGCGTGTACCCCGATGGAGGCAAATCACAAATTATGCGCTCATGCTTCGGATGACGATTTACTACTTCCGAACCCGGAATACTATCGACGCCTTGTGGGCAAGTTGATCTATCTAACAGTCACAAGGCCGGATATATCATTTGCAGTTGGGGTTGTCAGTCGGTTCATGCATGCCCCCCGGGCTTCTCATCTCCAAGCGGTTGAACGGATTCTTCGATACCTTAAGGGAGCTCCAGGTCAAGGGCTGGTTTACAAAACCTCCGACTCTGCTCCCGCTTTGGTTGCCTATTCTGATGCCGACTATGCGGGTTCCCTGGACGATCGAAGGTCAACTAGTGGGTTCTGTACTTATTTTGGTGGGCACCTTATTACTTGGAAGAGTAAGAAACAAGCTGTGGTAGCCCGTTCCTCTGCAGAGGCTGAATACAGATCGATGGCCTCAGTTGTCTCAGAACTCACATGGCTTGAAAGTCTCCTCACTGACCTGGGAGTAAAACTCCCCTCCTCTGCTGTTCTATTTTGTGATAGTCAAGCCGCCATACACATTGCAAAGAATCCGGTCTTTCATGAGCGCACAAAACATATCGAGGTTGACTGTCACTTTGTTCGTGAGAAGGTTCAATTGAAGAAACTTGAATTAAAGCATGTTCCAGGAACTGATCAAGTTGCCGACATCCTCACAAAGGCCTTATCAAGCACTCTGTTCTACCAATGTTTGTCCAAGCTGGGTGCATATGACCTATACGCTCCAGCTTGCGGGGGAGTGTTGGAAAAGCCCACTTAATTTTAGGCCCATTTGTATAGCATTTATTGCTTTTCTCTCCTCTCTTTAGTCCCACATTGTGTATAAGACTTTTCTCTCTCTTTCTCTCATCTATATATATGTACTCATTCTTTGTATTTGTACCAAGTTGACATATATACAAGGTTGGCTTTCTCCATATCTACAAAATACAAAGTATGAATACATATTTATAGGAGGGAAAAAGAGAGAAAAGAGTCTTATACATTATTGGAAAAACCCATGTAAAAGGCCCATTTAATGGCCCCTTTGTTTATTTTCTTTCTACTCCTTTAGTCCCACATCATGTATAGGATTTATTCTTCTCTCCTCTCTCCTATATATTTGTATTCTCTCCTTGTATTTACATACTTGATATATACATACAAGCTTTGGGCACTCTCTACATGGTATCAGAGCCAGGTTCTCTCTAGCTGCGACCTGCCTTTTCTGTCCGCTCCGGTCTCCTGCGGACTGCCCCTCTGCATCCGCTTTTCTGCGGACTGTCTTTCCTGTCCGCCTTCCCTGCGGACTGCCCCTCTACATCTGTCCGCTCGGCTCTCCTGCGGGCTGCCTTCCTGTCCGCTCCGGTCTCCTGCGGACTGCCCCTCTGCATCCGCCTCTCTTCTCTCTCTCCGTGGTTCCACCCTTCTCAGGCTTCTTATAGCCATCTTCTGCTCTGACTCGTGGGGCCCACCTCTTCTATCTGCTCCGGACAATCCTTCCTGTCCGCTGCACGCTCTGTTTGTGTCCGCTCGAGCCTCTTTGCTCGCGGACTGCTCCTCTCTAGCCCGCTCTGCTTTTGTCCTCTCGAGCCTCTTTGCTCGCGGACTCCCTATCCGCAGTCTCTTGCGGACTGCTCCTGTCCGCTGCGGGCTCTCCTCGTGTCCGTTGTGCGCTGCTCTTCTCTCTTGCTGCGTGGTTTCTTCTTCGCGCGGTCTCTTCTTCAGTCTGCCACGGTTTTTCAGCGGCCTGCCCCAGTCCGCTGCGATCTGCTCCAAATTACTGCGACCTCTGCCGCGGACTGCCCCCAGTTCGCCGCGACCTCATCAAGTTCTGCTCCAAACCGCTGCGACCTCTGTCGCGGACTGCTCCAGTTCGCCGCGACCTCCTTTCGCGGACTGCTCCCGTTCGCCGCGACCTCATCTAGCTCGCCGCGACCTCATCCAGCTCGCCGCGACCTCCTTTCACCCGCTGCTTGCCGCGCGGTTTGTTCTCTCCGTGCCCTGCTGTCTGCTCATCCTCAGTCGCCATGTCCTCCAGCGACTCCACTACCGCTCAACCCCCGGCCGATCACATGGCTCCTCTTGAACTCCGCGATGAGCTTCGGATTACTACTATTTCCCTCTCTGGCAAGTCCAACTTCATCCCCTGGGTCCACTCCGTCCGTCGGGTCTTACAGGCCAAGGGTCTTGCACGTCACCTTACCCAGGGCTCACCGACTCCTCCTACTGATGATTGACTCCGAAATGACGGTCGCGTCCAGACCTGGATCCTGAACTCGGTGGAGGGTGAGCCGTACCAGATGATCATGTATCATGAGACCGCCAAAGCCATGTAGGATGAACTTCATTCGTTGTACTCCGGGAAGGACAGCCTTCAGCACCTTTTTGACATCATCACTGATCTTCAAGCTTTGGATGTTGGCAAAGCTCTGGACATGACCTCCTTCGTGGCCCGTGCTAAAACTCTCATGGAGGCCTGGATTCAGCACCAGCCCGCGACTACTGATCTCGCTGCTCAACGCGCCCAGAAGGAGGCTGTTTGTATTGCTATGATTATGGCTCGCGTCCCGCCACACCTTCACAGTATCCGGGCCCAGGTTCTGGCTTCACCCACTACCCCTTTCTTCTCCGATGTCTGCTCGATGTTACTTCGCGTGCCACCTCCACTGGAGGCACCTGCACCACCCTCGCCGGCCCTTCTTCAGCATGCCCTTCCTCCTTTACTTCCCCCACCCTCTTTTACTCGGGGTGGACGTACGGGCTCCCGTGGGCGGGGCCGTGGTGGCCGCGGACGGCCCAAGTGCACCTACTGCGGCCGGGATGGCCATACTGAAGCAGTCTGTCACAAGAAACATGGCTACCCTCCTCGCCCGCCTACTGCCGCTGTTACCGATAGCTCTCCTCCGTCTGGTACGGATCTTGAGGCTCTTCGCCTTCAGCTGCAACAACTCCAGGGGCTCCTCAACCCTCCATCTGCTTCCATTGCCTCCACCTCTCATGCAGGTATTGTCTCCACCTCCACTACAGGTACTGCCTGTCTTTCCTCCGGATCTCGCTGGATCCTGGACTCGGGAGCCACCCACCACATCACTTCCATGCGGCCGCCCCAGTTCTCTGCTGCTGCTCATCCCCCGTCTGTTACTGTGGCCAATGGTGCGCTTGTTCCGTTCTCCGGATGTGCTGATCTCTTCCTTCCTCCCTCTCTTTCTCTTCGTTCCGTTCTTTATGTGCCGGCCTCACCATTTAATTTACTCTCTGTTGGTCGTATTACTACTGATATGAATTGCTATATCACCTTCACCTCTTCTGGTTTTTTGATACAGGATCGGCAGACGCGGATTACCATTGGTAGAGATCGACTGCAGAACGGGCTCTACCTCCTCGATGTCTCTCCCACATCCCTTTCCTCTGTTTCCTCTACTGATTGGCATTGTCGGCTTGGGCATGCCCCTCCACCTATCCTTCAGAAGGCGCTTCCAGATATTTCTCTTCCTGTTTTTAAATGTGATTCTTGTATTCTTTTCAAACAACCTCGCTCTTCTTATCCCGCACATTGGACTCGGAGCTCTGCTCCGTTTGATTTAATACATTCTGATATTTGAGGACCGTATAAAGTTTCTAGCATCTCTGATTATCATTATTTTATAACCTTTATTGATGATTACTCTCGCACTACCTGGTTGTATCTCCTACATGATCGCTCTGAGCTTCCTCGTGTCTTTCAGGCTTTTGTGTTAGAGACTCGTACGCAATTCTCTACCACCATTAAAACTTTCCGCTCTGATAATGCCCGGGAATACACTAGCCACGAGTTTGCCACTCTCTGCGCCAACTTCGGTATTGTTCACCAGATCTCTTGTCCCTACACCCCTCAACAAAACGGGGTCGCCGAACGAAAGAACCGCCACTTGCTTGATGTTGCTCGCTCCCTCATGCTTCACATGCACGTTCCCAAAGTATTCTGGAACTTTGCGGTATCCACTGCCTGTTTTCTTATCAACCGTCTCCCATCTCCGGTTCTCCAGAACGCTACCCCCTTCAGCCTTCTTTTTCCCTCCGCACCCGCCTTCCCCCTCACCCCCCGGGTTTTTGGCTGTACCTGCTTTGTCCATAACCTGGGCCCCACTCTTGACAAACTGGATCCCCGTGCGGCCAAACACATTTTCGTCGGCTACTCCCGCACCCAAAAGGGCTATGTTTGCTACTCTCCGGTCACCCGGAAGGTCTCTGTATCGGCTGATGTTACTTTTCGGGAGGATCAACCCTTCTTCCCTCCTCCTTTGCCACCACTTCTACCACCACCTCCTACCACACCCTCCCTCCCACGGCCGGTGATCCCCGTCCAATCACCTCCCACCATCCCTCCGCCTCCTCCCACCATGGACCCTCCTCGACCGCCCGTTATTCGGGTCTATACTCGTCGCCCTCTTCCTCCCATTGCTCCTCTGCAGTCGGCTTCGACCTCGGCTTCTCCGTGCTCTGCTGCTCCGGTGTCGGCCTCTACCGCTCATCCAATGGCGGACTATGTTTCTCTCCATCGCCTCTCTCCACCTCTTCAGACCTTGGCTACTTCGCTATCCTCGGTCTCTATTCCTACTTCTGTCCAGGACGCTCTTCAACATCCTGGGTGGCGTGCTGCCATGGAAGAAGAGATGGACTGCTCTTTGGGCCAACCAGACTTGGACCTTGGTGCCCCTTACTCCCGGCCAGAAACCTGTTGGGTGCAAATGGGTTTTCGTCATTAAACATGCTCCTGATGGGACCATTGATCGCCTCAAAGCTCGCTTGGTTGCTTGTGGCTTCACCCAGTAACAGGGGCTGGACTATGACGAGACTTTCTCTCCGGTCGCTAAGCTCAACACGGTCCGGATTCTCATTTCTGTTGCTGTCCATCGCCAATGGCCCTTATTTCAACTCGACGTCAAGAACGCTTTCCTGAATGGCGACCTTCAGGAAACGGTTTACATGCAACAACCTCCCGGGTTTGAGACCATGGGGGAGTCACAGGTTTGTCACCTTCTCAAATCGCTATATGGTCTCAAACAATCCCCTCGGGCATGGTTCGACAAGTTCAGCAAAGCTCTCCGGGAAATTGGCTTCACTCGAAGCTCGGCTGACTTCTCATTGTTTACTCGCCACCGGGTCACTGGTACGGTTCTCCTGTTGGTATATGTCGACGACATCATTATTACTGGAAATGACTTGGACAGCATACAGGCCGTTAAGCTACATCTGAGCTCCGTCTTCCAAACTAAAGATCTGGGACATTTTCGGTACTTCCTCGGTCTGGAAGTGGCCAGACGGTCAGATGGTCTGGTTCTCTCTCAGCGAAAATATTGCCTGGATCTTCTTCATGATGCAGGCTACTCTGGCTGCAAACCTATTAACACTCCCATGGATGCAAATCACAAAATATGTGCTCAGGGCTCGGATTCTGATTCTCTTCTACCAAATCCAGAATATTACCGTCGTATAGTTGGGAAACTTATCTACCTAACAGTTACAAGACCTCATATATCTTTCGCTGTGAGACTCGTGAGTCGCTATATGCACTCTACTCGAAGCTCTCATCTCCAGGCTGTGGAACGCATTCTCAGATATCTTAAGACAGCTCCTGGCCAAGGCCTTGTATACAAAACCTCATCTTCCATTCCTACACTAGTGACATACTCTGATGCCGACTACGCTGAATCCCTCGACGATCGACGATCTACTAGCGGGTTTTGCACCTATTTTGGAGGACATCTGATTACTTGGCGAAACAAGAAACAAGCAGTGGTTGCTCGATCCTCAGCAGAAGCAGAATATCGGGCAATGGCTGCTGTGGTCTCTGAACTCACATGGATTGAGAGTCTCCTTACCGACCTTGGAGTTAAACTACCTTCACCAGCTCTCCTCCTATGTGACAGTCAAGCTGCCATACATATTGCTAAGAACCCGGTCTTTCATGAAAGAACGAAGCATATTGAGGTAGATTGTCATTTCATCCGAGAGAAAGTCCACATGAAGAAGATCGAGCTCAAGCATGTTCCGGGTACTGAACAGGTTGCTGACATCCTCACCAAAACTCTACATAGTACCCTCTTCTATCAGTGCCTATCCAAGCTTGGCGCATACGACTTGTACGCTCCAGCTTGCGGGGGAGTATTGGAAAAGCCCATGTAAAAGGCCCATTTAATGGCCCGCTTTGTTTATTTTCTTTCTCCTCCTTCTTTAGTCCCACATCATGTATAGGATTTATTCTTCTCTCCTCTCTCCTATATATTTGTATTCTCTCCTTGTATTTACATACTTGATATATACATACAAGCTTTGGGCACTCTCTACATACATGATGTGAGATTAAAGAAGAAAAAGAGAAAAATAAACAAATACATGGGCTATATGGGCCCCTTTACATGAGCTTTTCTAACACTCCCCCGCAAGCTGTAGCGTACAAGTCGTATGCACCAAGCTTGGACAAAAACTGATAGAATATGGTATTTGGTAGAGCCTTTGTGAGGATATCAACAACTTGTTCAGTGCCCGAAACATGCTTTAATTCTATCTTCTTCGTTTGAACCTTTTTCCGGATGAAATGACAGTATACTTCAATATGCTTCGTTCTCTCATAGAAGACTGGATTCTTTGCAATGTGTATAGCTGCTTGGCTGTCACATAGCAGGAGGGCAGGTGAGGGAAGTTTTACCCCGAGGTCGACAAGAAGATTTTCAAGCCACGTTAGCTCAGAGACAACCGACGCCATTGATCGGTATTCTGCTTCTGCTGAGGATCGAGCCACAACTGCTTGCTTCTTACTTCACCAGGTAATGAGATGACCTCCAAAGTAGGTACAAAATCCACTGGTTGATCGACGATCATCCAATGAACCAACATAATCCGCATCAGAATATGCAACTAATCTTGGAGTAGAGGATGAGGTCTTGTAGACCAATCCTTGACCCGGAGCTGTTTTAAGGTATCTGATGATGCGCTCAACGGCTTGAAAGTGAGAAGTTCGCGGGACATGCATAAACCTGCTGACCACTCCAACAGCGAAGGATATATCCGGTCTTGTAACTGTTAGATAGATCAATTTCCCAACAAGTCGTCGATAGTATTTCCCAACAAGTCGTTGATAGAATCTCCTCAGCGGAAAGAGCAGAAGGAACCTCGGGTGCAGCAGGTCCACCATAAGAAACAGGATCATCACCAACATCAGAGAGATGAGCCGAGCGAGAGGGATGTGGTCGGCTCGAACTGCGACCATCGCCACATCCGCCACGAGGAGCAGGACCCCCGCGAGAAGAAGGAAAGCCATGAAGCTTAAAGCATGCGTCCCGAGTATGTCAGGCTTTCCCACAATAATCACATTTCACTTGATTCTTGTCCACATGCTTGCCCTTAGTGTCACGAAAAGAGCGCCCCCCCGGTACTAAACCGAGCGGCAAGAGCAGAGTCCTCAGTGGCAGTGTCAGGCAGGAGAATCTGTTGGCGATCATATTTTTGTTGAACCAAACTATACACCTCAGGTAAGGAATGTAGGGGAGAGCGGCCAAGAATCTGAACACTGATAGGATCAAGGTCACGATGGAGATCATGAAGAAACTCGAAGATCTTGTTGCGTTCCTCCTGGGCACGAACCAACACCTCATCCTCAAGAGAGACAAGAGTAAGCGAGTCAAAATGATCATTCTCTTGATAAAGCTGAGTAAACTCCAAGTAGTAGGCAGCGGGAGGACGATCCACTTGACGTAAAGGAAAAATCCGTCGTCGTAACTAAAATATCTAAGCCGCATTGCTCCGACAGGAATAAGTATTCTCGACACGCTTCCAAATATCAGTTGCAGTATCCAGGAAGAGATAATTGCAGGCAATAGACTCTTGCATGGAATTGGTGAGCCAAGACATAACCAAAGAGTTCTCGGAATCCCATTGTGGCCAATCAGGAGAGGTAGACGAAGGCGCCTTGGTGATACCACTGAGATAACCAAACAGATAGCGGCTCTTGAGGGCCAAAGTGACCGAACGAGCCCACAAAAGATAATTGGTTCCGTCCAACCGAATAGTAGTAATCTGAGGAGTCTCGTGATCATGAGAGACGTGAAGAGATCCAGTAGAAGGCAGAGAATCCATAGAAGCACTCCCATCGGAGGAGATATCCGGAGTTTCACCACTCCCTGACATCATAGGCGAGGTAATCAAACAACACCGGGCTGCCGACGGAGGGAGATCTCACTCCTAGAAAGCGGGGAGTCCCGGAGGAAAGCAATCACTCCAAGAGAAGAAGAAACATCCCGCTGAAAACCACCAGAGAGGCGATCCCTGCATCAATCCGACGTCGAAGAACTCAAACAACCATGCAAGGGCTGAGGCCGCTGACCGCCGAAGAAGAAGCGACGGAGTAGGACGCAGAGTGGGACAATTGAGGCAATTCATGTGTTTTTGCAAGAATATTTTTCAACAAATACAGTAAAAATATAATATCAAATGTCAAGATACAAATAAGAAGAGTATTGACCATTCCTCTTTTGTTTCCATCTACTACATCAACTGTAATAATCTCAAGAACATCAATAATAAATGAAAACATACGAATAAAATTCAGTACGGTGGCATAATGTGAATTCCATCTTGTTTCTCTAGCACTTTTTATTTCCAAAGGTTGATTCAATCCTTGACCGCTTTCTAACTCACTACAACCAAGCTATCGAGCAACTCAATCAACTTCCAAAGCTCTAAGCGAATCACGACTCTTACAAGAGCCCCCAACCACATTCATAACAGTGTTAATAAGTGAGAATAACTCAACAATTTCAAAGTGCCCTTCTGCTATAGCCACTAGTACTAGTTGAAACTTGAAACTGATGAGCAAAACAGTGTACATAGAAATCACATTTTTTTTCTCTCTCATGATCATCATTTTTAAACCTTTGAACTTGCCTTTCATATTGCTAGCACCATCATAGTCTTGTCCACGTACTTTTTAAATACTGAGTTTGTATTTCATAAACAAATTATCAATAACAATATTAAGAGATAAAGCTGTAGTGTCATACACATGAACAAAACCCAAAAGATGCTCCATAATTCTGGCTTTCATGTCCACATCGTAAAACAATAGCCATTTGCTCCTTGAATGAAATATCACGAGATTCATCAATTAATATTGCAAAGCATTCTTCTCCCATGTCATTAATAATTTCTTTTGTTGTCTCACTTGTAATTGCAGATGCAATTTCTCTTTGAATTTTTGGGGGAGGTCAATTGACAGTTAATACATTTCCTAACGCAACTAATTTTATATCATTGTTGTGAGATGCCAAAAATTCTACAAGTTCATGAAAATTCCCTCGATTCATTGACTCATTTGTCTCATCGTGCCCACAAAAAGATAATTCTTGGCGTAATAGAAATCGAATGCAATCTTTTGATGCAAATAAACGAACACGATATTGTAAACTTTGTGTTTCATCTTATCTAACAAATGCAATAAGAATACCTTGTTTCTGATTCAGCAAAGCCTCACACATCTTTCTCGAAGCATTATGTGTTGTCGTATGATTTCCCACGTGTTTTGTCAAGTATCGTTTTATCTTTAAAATACCTAAATTCACGATAAACAAAAGTAATATCTCATCCTTTTTGAGGGAAAATATAGCATTAAAGGCAATACACTGCATCTTTTTCTGCGTTGTACTCTAACCAACCCTTGAATTCATTTTACTAGTTCTTATTGAATCGTCGTGCATTGTGACCAATCATAGGTTGAGGAAAATTATCTAAACGAGGTTGACAAGGGCCATTCTGCAAATAATATCTTCTTATTGAATCATGATGGTTGACATCGTAAGTGCTAATAGGTTGTCTCATACCTGGATCCGATAGTAAATCCCCCAAATTAATATTTACACGTCTTTTACCACTTTGATTGTGCTGTTGTAAATCCACAAAATTTGTTAGACTTGACCCACCTTTTAACAAAAATTCTCCATCCAAATAACAATATACAAAATACCTAAATTGCATATAAATTGAAATCAAACAATTTGAAATTGCATAACTAATAATATGGATATGAAATTGCACAATGAAAATGACAAGTTTCTCTAACCTGAAAATTGAAATGCCAAGAATAAGAGTGCCACTAAATTCTAATCCACTCTCTTTTAATTTAGAAATTAGAAGCATGAAAATTTGAAATGCCTCAAATGAAAACCCTGAATCACATGAAAAATCACAGAATGAATATCCTAAATCACAAATGAAAACCCAAAATCACAGATTTCTTATAAGCAAAATCTAAAATCGAAAAAGAAAACAGCAAAATCACTAATGGCAAAGTTACACTTTCAACAGAGATTCAAAAATCTGAAAAAATGGCGTTACCTAGTTGAGATCTTTAGACTTGAGGAATCGAAGATGTCAGCCTTCAGGTCTTAAGGAATCGATCAATCGAAGATGTCGTTGCGCCGTCGCTGTCGCCTTGGAACTGCGAAATTGCAAGGGCCGTCGTCGTGGAACCCGTGTCAAAAAGAATTCTTGCAGTATGCAAAGATATGTAAGTGTTATCTATGACCAATGTGTCATTTTTCTTTACTTCTTGATGTCAAAGGGAGAATACCTTAGGATCTGCCATCTTCCCTTTCTCTTGGTATCTAGTGGAACCAATACAAAACATTTTTTTATGGCATGGTGCTGGGCCTTCATCCTTCCGACTATCCTTTTATGCTGCACTTGTGATTATGATTGGATGGCTTTTTGTTACTTCAACTTAGATCCTTTTCTTGAAATCTCTCCTTGTTTGAATCCTTTCCGCATCTTTCTGTGATATTCTTGCCACCTCGACCAATCCATCATAACAAGTGTTTCACATCAAAATTAGAGGATGGTGACTGGAGTCTCAAGGTCCCTTTTGAAAATGGTTGCATCTTTCTTCTTCCGAAGCGATAAGATTCCCAACGTAGAATGCTCGGTGTGAAAACTCTTCTTCATAATGGAGGAATGAAAACTTTTCTTCTTCAGCCTTAGGAACTTGCCCGGCATCTTTCTCTTTGCAGAGTAGGGAATGAACCAGTGACTGAACTCCTGAACGTCTTCCCAAGATATAGTCGATACTTCTCTACCAAAAAACCGTCCTCGAAGGAACCTCTTCCACCATTTTTTGGATTCTCCTTCAAGCATGAAAGATGGCAATGCAACTCTCTCCATAGTATTAGGGATCTCTTCGATCCGGGAATTCCATTCTTCTGTCTCAAGTGGTGGAACTCCTTGGAAAGCCGTCAGCTTGAAGTCTTGAAATTGTTTGATGAAACACTCCTTGCATAATTCTTATGTAGGGTCTGAGACGATTTGCTCGGGCTGGAGCTGCTTGAATGGCTTCAGCTACCTGGGTGAAGACCCAAGTCAAATACTCTAGTGAAAATTCTGTCTTAGTAACACCCTAACACCGACTACTCTCTGATACTCCATTATGGGTGTGCAGACTCTCCTCAGATGGCGCTCACAAATCATGTTCTTGTACTCCTTGAACATGACAAGGATGCCATTATTGTAAAAAGAGTTTTTGATGATGATGGTAATAAAGATTATTTCCTATGGCTCTTTTGTGTTCACGCGATCTTGTACCCTATCCTATATCTGATACCAAAACTAAGTTGTAACAGCTAAGGGTTCTAAAACATAATTTTCTAAAAGAAGGTATAAGAAATAACCACAAGATTGCGTGTAATCTATAAAAACAACAACATAGTGTCATCAAACCTTACAAATAAACAAAAAGCTATCTAACATGAGACAATATTAAATATCTATCATCATCATCAAAATTTAATTCATTACATCAATTGTATAGAATAATTATAATACATAAGGCAAGGTTGGCTGGTAGACCACAAAAGTTCTCGAAATGGAAATTTATAAATTAGCTAATAAGGAAGCTGTAATAGTAGCCATCGCCAAGCATAGTCATGATTGTTTCTAGCTTCCTACTAATCAAGAAGCTCTGGGGTACCTTTTTAGCCCTATAACTGAAAATATTAAAATTAAGGGCGAGTAAAATACTCAGTGAGTGTTCCCCTTACTGTAAAATTCCATAATGCCTCCTTGGTATTTTGTTTCATTTTTTATCTTGTGTTCCTATAATTTCTTCTTTCATTTTCTCCTTCTCTTACTAGGTTTTTACCTATCAGTGACTTTTGATTTTAAAAATCCTTCTTAAAAAATTTAACATCAATTCATTATATGTGAATTTCCTTAGAAGAAAAATCCACGACTAACCCTTGCGGTTAGTTGAAATTTCTTTAGCTTGTACATGCTCTATAACTATGGTAAGGTAACCCTTGCCCCCATATGTGGATTACCATGGTGAGGAGAGCCTCACCCTCTTAGGCAAAACAATTATGGTGATGCATAAAGCCTCTCTACCCGAGGCTTTGACCCCTCGAGGCAGTCAGATCATGATAAACTATGGTGGGGCTCTACCTAACTGTGAAGAGAAAATTAACCATGCCCTTACGAATTTGCGCCCAAGTAAATTCATCGGTAAGCTTACCTTTTATTGTCATTTCCTTATCTACCATTCACGCATTTACACTTTTTAAGTACTTAAGTAATCATATAATTAAGTTATGTATTTCTAGCTGAGATTCTATTAGTAAATAATCTTTTTTTGATGAATATTTGCCAAGTCCATTTGGACTCTCAAACATGTATGTTTACGCATTTTGAGGTCCTAAAAGGACTATAATAAATTCCAAACAATGTGTATATCACTGGTTGGTCTTTTAATTTATGTATTTTATTCAAACGTTATGTTTACTAAGCTCTCGAGGCTTAAATAATTCTCCAACAGCAATTGGGGTTACTGGTTGGTCTTCTAATTCACTGATTTTGTATAAAATATAACTTTAAAGTGTGTCTAGAGCTTTTAAGATTTTCAAACAACATTATAATTTGCTGTTTAATCATTTATTTCACATGAAATGCATGAAAATAGTGAACTCTTAGCTCTAATTAGTTAGCATTAGGAACTAAGTTAATTAGGCTTCATATTGTATAATATGTACGCTTGTTTAAGAAATTTATGGGCAACACAAAAGATGAACAACTTTTGTTTTAACAATATAGGACTATAAATGTTGCATGTATTATCATCTCATAATTTTAAAAAAATGTCTTCTATATTCAAAGATTTTACAAAAGAAATATTCATGGGATTAAGAAGGGTTTGTCTTCTATACTTTGCCATGCTTACCAAAAGAAAAAAAATGCATGGGAACTAGCATGCAAAACTTCTGGAAATTAAGAGAATTACTTCATTAAATTGTTCATGAATACTAGAGATTAGCAAGACAATAGACAATACAAACTCTTCAAAAATTTCAAATAATTTACACATTTAGATTATTCATGCATACTAAGAGTTGTTGTGGAAACTGACAAAAAATCTCCAAAATTTCAGAAAAATAAACACTACAAAATAACATGGATGCTGAAATTATAAATAAGTTAACAAAATGTTTATCTCGAAATTATATTATGCATGTAAAATTATCCCACGATTTAAGTTAAGGGAGAACTCATAAGCTCAAAACATTTGAGTGTTTTTGTTTTTTTAATTCTTGAAATTTCTTGTAGATTTTAGTAAGAAGCACCTTTCAGAAAATTCTGTAACCAATGAATACACATCAAAGATAGCATTTAAAAATTTGAAGGGGAGCCTTGGCGTGTCGGTTGAGGTGTTGCCGTGTGACCTTGAGGCCTCGGGTTCGAGTCCTGGAAGCAATCTCTTGCAAAAATGCAGGGTAAGGTTTGCTTACATTTCACCCTTGTTGCGGGACCCTTCCCTGGGCCCTCTCCGCGCGGGGATGCTTTGTGCACGAAGTTGCCATTTTTATTGTCATTTGTGTTACTGCGTTACTCATCTTAAAGTGTATCACATGCACTTTTGGTCGTGTAAGAATTTCATTTTAAAGTGTATACATATTCAAAGATTAAAATGTTATTACCTTTAACAGTCTAAATTATTTTTGACAGATGTCGACTTATTATTATTATTTTAACTGGTGCTGTGCATGGATAGGTTTTTTTGGCCTGCTAAATAAACTGTATAATATATCTAAACAAATAATGGTCTCTTAGCTTCATTTCAATTTTTAATTGTACAGAAGTGATCATCTGCAATTTTTAATAATTCTCTAGGTTTTTTTTTAGTTTGATTACATCTATTGTTATTTAAACTAATCTTAAATAAGTTTTATAATTACTTTATTTGGTATCTCATTTCAATCCTATTTTTCATGATGTTAGGTAAAGTTTTTTGAATTTTATGGACGCAAATTGAATACTTCTGATGTCGGTGTATCTTGCAACTCATCAAGCACATTTTTTTTAAAGGGTGATAAAGGGTGTGTATTCTATTTTTCTCTAGTCATTGGTCTTGTTACTCAAATTATTTGAATAGGCTGTAAATCTTCCAATTCATGATCTAAATTTCATTCTGTATTTCTTGTTTGTATTTATTATGTATTTTCACTGCTATGCTCACTATTAAGATGTATTTCCTAGATTTTCCAACTCAGAAAGGCCTTTCCTTCTTTCAATTGAAGATCCTCAGGTTAGATGCTTGCTTGTTTTTTTTTCTTTTTATTCTTATGGCCAGTTTCTTTTCTTTCTTGAGGAAAATTTATTATTAGCCAATTGGTATTACGTTCTTGTGTTGTAGGCTCCAGACAATGACATTGGGAAGAATTCATTCAACTATTACAAGGTTATACTTTTTTATTACAAGGTTATACTTTTTTTATTACAAGGTTATACTTTATGCATGATCATTTATTTTGTACCAGCTGTGAAAGTTTCTTATTGTGCTCTTGTGCATCATGACATGTGCTATTTCAATACTTGCCCAACGTTTTTCACTTTTTGAGCTATGATTTTTGAAAAATAAAGTTTTTATCCGGTCAAAATTAAATATTGTTTCTTATGCAATTAACACACCCAGTTTCACTATCTCACCTTCTCGCTCCTCCCTCCTTGGGCTGCAAAATTTTTCCATACTTGCCATGCCCACCGTCTGGCCTCCTTTTTCCTTGTTCCTCGATAAATTCTTTTTTCATTCACAGCTCCACCATCTCCCCCCCTCCTTCAACACTGATGACTACCAATGTTGAATCCTTTTCTGAAATCATCGCACATGTCTCTCTCTTTAGTTTTTTTTCAAATGCAGATCCGTGTTCTTTCTTTGTCTACTTGACCTCTACCTCTAGATACTTATAAACTCTCCAATTTTGAGACAGTCCCATGACTCACTTCGCATTCCCTTTTGATGATGCCACTCAAAAACCCTGCCTGAAACCTGATCGGAAGGGGATCATGATGCAAATTCTGTCTGTCTCCTAAAATTCCCACACTTTGGTAGTTATCTTTTCAATTACCTCTGAGATCAACTCTTCAACTTATAACTTTTTAGCCACTTCTAAGTACCTTGCTTCCTCGTCGGAGCTAAACTACCTATGCCTTTTTGGCTAGATGTTTGTGGAACTATTAGTACCATTTTACTCTCTTCGAAATTCCACTTTGGACATATTGAAATATCCATGAATTCTCCCTTAAATCTTCATTAACAACACAATCACCCATATGAAACTTCTTCACATGTCCTCAGTTCGAGTCACTTCCCTGATGCTCACGACACCAACATGCAATCAGAATGCACCCCGAGTTCGTATATTTGCACCTTCTTTCACTCAAGCTTCTGTCTTCACTTTCCCATTGATCATTGCTCAGTTTTCATACTCTACTTTCTATGCTTATTTCTCCAAAACTTGGTTCCTCTGATTATTGAGAATAGAATTGAGTCTTAGTCACAAGTCTGGTTCTTTTATTTTCAAGCCCATCATATCCTCACACTAAATTCCATTCCTAGCCATCAAATCCATAGCTAAGTCACCACTCCTCAGTCCTCACTGCATGCCAGGATTCAAGTACTTTTGATGCGACCCCACTATCGATCGAGTCACATGGTTCTAAGGGAGTGAATTACATCTTCATATTTTCACTACCCTCATCCCTATGCTGGCCTTGACAAATACCCAAAGCCTCCAAATGGGGACGATCCATGAAATTCACGACATTGAGACAATCCCCCCCCCCCCCCCCCCGATCTGTTGTAAGGCCATATCTGTTACTTCTTGAATTCTCAAAACATGCAATATGCATATTCCTTGAGATGTTTTTTATCGGGGAAAAAGGTTTGTATATGTTGTTTATCGATCTTGAAAAGGCTTATGATGGAGTTCCAAAAGCGGTTTTATGGAGAGTCTTAAAAAGGGCAGCCCGGTGTACAGAGCATCCCCACGTAGCGAGGGTCCGAGGAAGGGTCCCACCACAAGGGTGAAATATAGACAAACCTTACTCTGCATTTTTACAAGAGGCCTCTTCCAGGACTCAAACCCGTGACCTCATGGTCACACGATGACACCTTAACTGGTGCGCCTGGCTCCCCTTATAGAGGATTAAGAGGGTCTTATGGAGAGTATTAGAAAATAAAAATGTTAATATATCATACATTGACGTAATCAAAGATATGTACACAAATTCAGTGACAAGGGTGATGACATCTAGAGGATTAATTCAAGAATTCTCTATCTAACAAGGGTGATGACGCGTGGAGGATTAATTCAAGAATTCTCTATCATTGTTGATTTACATCAAGGGTCAGTTTTAAGTGTTTATCTCTTTACCCTTGTCTTAGATGTGCTTACCGGACATATTCAACATGCAATACCTTGGTGTTTGTTGTTTGCAGATGATATTGGTTTGGTCAATGAGACGCGCGAGGGTGTAAATGCGAAACATGAATCTTGGTGTGACACTATAAAAAATAAGGGTTTTAGGTTGAGTAGGACAAAATGGTGTATATGGAGCTTAAATTTAGTAGTACAAGAAGGACGGATGACTCCGTCATTAAGTTGGGTGACCAGGATATTTCCTGCAGATTTCTTTAAATATCTGGGATTGATTGTTAAAAAAGATAGAGTTGTAGTTAAAGATGTGATATATAGAATCCAAGTAGGTTGGTTGAAGTGGAGAGGTGCGTCTGGGATCTTATGTGATCGTAAAGTACCATTAAAAGTTAAAGACAAGTTTTACCGTACTGCAATTAGACCAGTGATGCTCTACAACCCCGAGTGTTGGGCAGTGAATTATGTACATGAGCAAAAAATGGGAGTTGCGGAGATGAGAATGCTTAGGTGGATGTGTGGACACACGAAACTGGATAAAAATAGGATTGAATGTATCAGGTATAAGACGGGAGTGGCGCCAATTGTAGTGAAGATACGAGAAACTCGATTAAGATGGTTCAGACATGTACAAAGGAGACCATTAGAGGCACCTGCTAGGTGTCGTGAGAGTTTAGCTACTAGAGATGTTAAACATGGGAGGGGTATGCCAAAAAATACTTGGAATGAAACTATAAAGAAAGACATGATGTACTTAGGCCTTAGTGAGATTATGACTAAAATAGGGCGCAATGGTGACTAATGGTCCATATAGCCGACCCCACTATGGTGGGATAAGGGCTTGGGTGTTTTTTGTTGTTGTTTTTCGGGAGTCCTAGGCTAGATAATGAACCCTCTAGCAGTCTAGCCTCATGCCATTATAGTCTAGTACTAACAGCTCTAATACTCTTTACATCCCGGTCCAATAAATCAAGCTTTATTTTCTCAGTAATCATAAATCCATAATTTAAAATTCATAACCCTTTAAGTTGGGATACAAATCATACAATCGGGATCAACTGTCTAACTGAAAATATTCACATCCTGCAAGTTGAGATTGTCGGCTCGTAGCATTTAGAATTTGGTTCCAGCGCGCATGCGCCAAATCTCCCTTAATGTCAAAGAGTTCCCAAATTAAGTAACTTCCTGCTAATTTAACTCCAAGCAATAGATTTTATGATTTTATGCCTCAATTGTGGGAGGAGGACCCAAAGCTTATGTCTTATGCTCTAACTCAGATAATCAAATTCTCGCTCTTCTCTCAAGATTTCTTCCCATGTATATCTTGCAGTCCTGTCCTGCAACTTAACTTAATGTTCATTTAGCCTTACATTGAAGATGAGATCGGGACTTTGGTTCAACCATTTGGATTCTCATTAGTTGGCAAATTGACCCAGGACGGCCCTATGGGAAAATGACGGTGCCGACATGCTAATGCAAACCTATGTGAATGTGCGAAATGAATGCAACCAAGCTCAACCTAAATGACGTGCACATGTTTAATTATCCCGGAAAATAAAACTTTAGCCAACGAGAATTATATTTGCAGCCAGCAAATCGACGCAGAGTTTACAATAATTTCGCGCGCACAAGCAAATAATCATGTTCTTTCACACAAGATGCTATCCACTACAATTTTCACAAATGAGGACTTATAGAACTAAAGGAGAAGAAACAACAACACTAACAATCACAAATACCCAAGCAAACATGAAATGTCATCCAATATTTAATATTGAAAAAATTAAATAGCACATAAAATTAATTCTCACAAAGCACTGGAGATATGAAAACGACGGCGGGCGCGGTTCCACAAAATGAATGCAATGGCTGTGATGAGAGGTAGGGGGTGGTGAACAAAACCTGGGATGTTTGTGCTGACTGAATTAAGTTTGAATGGGCATTGCCTGCGCTGAGGTAGTTGCAGAAAATGAAAGAGGGCTGCTGAATATGCAGGGGAAGGTTGTATGTTTGCTGAATTTAAGGGGAAAGAGGTTACTGGATGCTGGTGGCGTCAAAGGAGTTGTGGAGGGGCGGCGGCTCTGGCCGGTGGATCCACGTCAGAAAAGAGGGTGGGGGAAGAAGAAAAGTGTGCGTTGGAGGGACTAAGGAGGAGCTGTTGTAGCGGTTTGTTGGAGGATCGACCACAGGAAATGAGGCGAGAGGGAGAAATACAATGGAATGGCCATGATGGAGCGGCGAGTGTAGGATTGACGGGAGTTTTACGGGCAATTTCTGGATGAAAATCGTGGTAGGCGAGGGAGATGGCCTGCCGTAGACGGGAAGTGGTCGGGAGAGGGAATCAAACTCCTGCAGGGAGGACATGGAGAGCCGATGGTGCTGAAAATGGACACAGGAGAGGTTTTCCGGAGAGGATTGTCGTCGAAGCGATATAGAGGGATGAATCCACGCTACTTGGAATCGGCGAAGGACTGGAAGGATGGGGTTAACTGGACGTGGGATGGAATTGAGCGACTCACGCTAGGAGACGATGAACAAGGGAGATCTGGCGGTTTCTTCCTTTGGTTGGATGGGGATCGTGCTAGAGAAGATGAACAGTAGCAACGATGGGCGGTTTTCTCCCTCCCATGAATGGAAATCATGGTAACTTTCGTGAATAATAATGGGCTTAGGGACAAATTAAAGAAATAATTGAAGATGTATGGGAAAACAAACGGAAACCGTGGCGTCACACCCTGGGCTTGTGGCGTCGCACCATGAAGTTTGCCAGATCTGTATTCTCTCACAAAACTCAACAATAAATTGAAAATGAGGTAAATCACCCCTATTTATAACGAGAGGGACGGTTGGACACCCGGTTTGAACGACTATGATTGTCCGTTATGCCCGGTGTCCTAAAACAAAAATACAATCAAATAAATAAATACATATAAAATGAAAAATGACGCTCCGACGCTCATGGTCTCAGATCGCCGATCCGATCAATCCATCCCTGTTAAATATGCAAAATGGGTCCCACCGAGTGGTGGCCCTAACTCCTCCATCGATCACGAACACGCGGTTGATCCCCATCAATTCCCCCTAACTTAAAAACATTCATCTCTAAGGAATGAAGATGAATAAGTTGTAGTTGAAGATCAGGGGTAAGTAAATCAAGCTCTGTCGCCAATATCCAGGCATCATCAAAGGTGTAGTGTCCACTCAAGTGCACCAAATAACGGCAAGAAGGACCATCGGTAGTGGTGGTACACTTGTCCATCACAATGTCACTAATACTCTCAGTTCTCACCTCTCGTGCTGGTGGATCCAGAAAACCCAGTGGAATCATAGGAGGTGCGGGCAAGTCCGTGGATGCTCATCTAAAGTGAACAAAGTAAGTGTCAAGCTGTAACTGGGAAGGTGTCAAAAGAGGCTCAAGGTACGTGCCCCTATGCTCGAGAGGCTCAAAATAATGTGTCAAATCTTTTGTATTAAATACGGAATGAATACCCATATCAGCAGGAAAATTGATCTCGTAGACATTTGTTTCAATTTTCTTTATAATCCTATAAGGACTCATTCGCTTAAGTTGTAGTTTAGTAACGACTCTTTTTGGGAATCCCTCCTTGCAAAGCCTGACCATGACATGCCCACACACCCGAAAAAGTTGCTCACGTTTGTGCATATTTGCGCATGCCTTATATAATTCAAAATTGTCAGTAGTTTTCTTCCGGATTAATTCATGCATTTATGTAAATGATACAAAACATACAAAAAATGTGAATCATGCAACACAGATGAACTATATACTAAATGTAAATGAACAGATAACAAATGTAAAAGATGAACTACTAACACGACTAACTCAGCAAACCGGTGGTTTTAGGTACTAAAAGAAACTTCTAAGATAGGTATGTGATCAAGAGGTTCAGGAGATGGGACATATAAAAATTTGTCGCGGGTGCAATGAACACTCAAATGAACAACAAAGACATCAGTAATAAGATGTGTCAATGTAGTGTGTGATCTGTCTCTGCAAGTACGTGTGGTAAGATATAAGATCAACGAGTCAGTGAGCGCGCTCTCAAACTCGAGTGACTTACTAAAGATAGATATATGTCAAATGTGCGGTGGATCGACACAAATGCTATGAGTACCATCGTAGGCTCCAAAAACATTGCTCGCATATAAAGTATAAACGATAATGCATGTGAAGCGCAACAAACTTGACAAGTTTGCTAAGGGAATGCAACACATCGGGAGGCTCACCAGGAGGGACATATGAAAAATCATCCCGAACACGTTGATCATCCAAGTGAAAATCATTGGCATCGACAATAGGACATGACTCTAGAGTGTGGTGAATGTCCCTCATAAGGAAGAACTCATCAGGTGGGTCAGCAGATGATACTACCCAAAACTCATCAGCAGTGCTAGTGACCAAATAGCTGTAAAAATCGAACAAAAAACAAACCGAAATGGTTTAAACTGAAACTTTATTATCTGTCAAAGGTATCTATTACAAAGGTATGACCTCCCTTATATAGAATGGAGGAGAGAAGAGAGAATACAAATAAGAGATGTGAGACAAAAAAATTACAGGACACTAGCGGACTATACAGACACAAAACGCACAAGCCGCGCGGTTAGGCAGAAGGGCTAACCGCTCGGCTACTGCTAGAGAGGGAGAGATCGCCATGGGAGACCGCTAGACCGCCCGGTCTCCAAGTCGCCAGAGACAACCCGCTAGACCGCTTGGACCTCAGACAGCAACACACAGCAACCAAACCGCTGAAGGGAACAACAAAGCCGCGCGGTCATCAACCCGCCAAGGCAGACCGCCAGACCGCCCGGTCACTAACTTCAACACTCCCCCTCAAGCTGGAGCATATATATCGATCATGCCCAGCTTGTTACAAATATGAAGAAATGATGCAGATACTGGCTTGGTGAAGATGTCAGTCAGCTTTTTATCAGAAGTGACGAAGGGAGTGCAAATTTGTTCTTTCAAAATCTCTTCACGAATGAAATGACAGTCGACCTCAATGTGCTTGGTTTTTTCATGGAAGACCGGATTTTTGGAGATATATATGGCAGCCTTGTTGTCACAAAACATAGGTAGAGTATGGTTGTAGACCTCTCCTAAATCCAGCATGAGAGCCCGTAGCCATTTCAATTCACAAGTAGTCGATGCCATACTCTGATACTCTGCTTCAGCACTGGATCTGGAAACAACAGACTGCTTCTTGCTCTTCCAGCTTACCAGATTTCCCCCAACAAAGGTGCAGAAACCGGAGGTAGACTTGCGATCCTCTTTGTCATCAGCGTAACTCGCATCTGAGTATGCTTTAACCCTCAGATGACAATTCTTCTGGAAGAGTAATCCTTTCCCAGACGCTGCTTTGACATACTCCAAGATCCTCAAGGCGGACTGTAGATGACACTCCCGAGGTGCTTGCACGAATTGACTCACCTTGCCCACAGCATAAGAAATGTCGGGCCTAGTCACTGTGAGATATATGAGCTTGCCAACTAAACGCCTGTACCGCGTAGTATCTGAAAGAAGAGGCGAATCATCCGTCCAGGTTTTGTCTTCTCCAATTGCCATGGGGCATCGGGCAGGTTTGGCTCCAGTCAATCTTGCTTCTTTTAAAAGATCTAGGACATACTTACGCTGGGAGAGGACTAAGGAGTCGGACTTCCGAGAGATTTTGATCCCCAAAAAGTACTTCGGAGAGCCCATATCTTTCGTGACCAGATGTTGACGGAGATGCCGCTTTGTCAAGGCAACCCCTTCCTGATCATCGCCAGTGAGAAGAATATCATCGACGTACACAGCAAGAACCACCAGTCCCGAGGAGGTTTTGCGAATGAATAGCGAGTGATCGGCAGAGCTGCGCGCAAAACCAACGGCCGCCACGATGCCGCTGAACTTGTCAAACCAAGCTCGAGTGCTCTTCTTGAGGCCATAGATTGCCTTCTTCAACCGGCATACTCGGGTTTCCCCCTGAGCAACATACCCAGGAGGTTGCTCCATATAGACGACCTCCTGAAGATCACCATAAATGAAGGCATTCTTGACATCCAGCTGCGAAATCGGCCACGCTCGATTGACCGCCATAGAGAGAAGGACGCGGATGGTGCTGAGACGAGCCATGAGAGAGAAAGTGTCAAAGTAATCAACTCCATATGTCTGAGTAAAGCCCTTAGCAACAAGACGAGCTATATAACGGTCCACCGTGCCGTCTGGGCCAAATTTGACCACAAAGACCCAGCGACAGCCAACAACATCAGTACCGAAGGGAGGAGGAACAAGAGTCCAGGTACCCCGCTCCATGAGGGTCGCCATTTCGTCATCCATGACCAACTTCCAGTGGGGAATAGCAAGGGGCCTCCTGGTAGGAACAAGATGTGGCAGTGGCAGAGATAGCCAGCGCAAAGGCCCTGCGAGAAGAGGTAAGACGATCATAGGAAACAACAGCAGCAAGGGGGTGGAGGGTACACGTCCGCACCCCTTTGCGAAGAGCTACAGGAAGATCCAGATCGGCGGCTCCCTCGGCATCCGGAGCGTCCGTGGCAGAGAGAGCTGGCCCGGGAGAAGAGAGCGGCGGCGGCGGAGATGATGGAGACGGTGGTGAAGAAGTGGGAGAGAGAGGCAGAGAGAGAGGAGGGGACGGAGACGACGTAGGGGTGGAGATCTTGGTAGGAGACGAGGGAACGAAGGGAATAGCGGGAGAATCAGAAGCTGGGGGAAGAGGAGAGGAAGCGGGGGAAAGAGAGGAGGAGTCAGCCGAGAAGTAGGAGGCATTCTCGAAGAAGGTAACGTCAGCGGAGACGAACTGCTGACGAAGAACAGGGTTAAAGCAACAGTAGCCTTTCTGAGTGGTGGAGTACCCCAGAAAGACACATTTGATGGAGCGAGGGAATAGCTTATCACGGGTGGCAGATGGGGCATGCACAAATGCAGTGCAGCCAAAGATGCGGAGAGGGAGAGGGAAAGGCTCCTTGCCCGCATACAGAATGGAGAATGGGGTTTTCCTGTGGAGAATTGTGGAGGGAAGGCGATTGATGAGGTAGCAGGCAAGGAGAACAACATAGCCCCAATAAGAGCAAGGGACATGCATCTGAGTCATCAATGTGCGAGCGACATCGAGGTGGTGACGGTTTTTGCGTTCCGCCACCCCATTTTGTTGAGAGGTATAAACACAACTAGTTTGATGAATAATGTCATGTTGCACACAAAAAGAGGTAAAAAGCATGACTCAGATACTGTTTAGCATTGTCGGAGTGAAATGTTTTAATACAAACATCAAACTGAGTTTTAATTAACTGATAAAAAGAGATCCATACATCCAAAAGTTCAGAGCGATCTCTTAAGAGATACACCCAAGTACATCTAGAAAAATCATCAATAAAAGTTACAAAATAAGAACTACCCCGACCAATGGTGAGGGTAGGAGTAGGTCCCCAGACATCGGAGTGGACAAGATCAAACGGACGAGTAGAGCCCCGACCTTGCTTCGGTGGAAAAGAGGAACGGTGATGCTTGCCTAGTTGACAAGCGTCGCAGTGGAGAGGAGTACTGGATGGAGGGAGGTGGGGCAGAAGCTGATGTAGAAGTCGTGGTGGAGGATGACCGAGGCGGAGATGCCACTGGAGAAGATCCGTAGAAGAAGATGAGAAGGCGGACAAGGCGGAAACGTTGTCAAGGAAGTAGAGGCTGCCGCTCTCAGTCCTAGTAGCAATCGTACGGTGGGTGCTCAGATCCTGAAAAGAACAAGAAGTCAGAGTAAATGTCACAGAACATTGAAGCTGCTTGCATAAAGAGGTAACGGACAATAAATTGCACGGAAACTTGGGCACATAGAGAGTGTCCGTTAGTCGTAGTGACGGAGTAACATGAACCACGCCCGTCCCATGAATCGGGGAGGGAGAACCGTCCGCAACGAGGACCGGTGGCAACCGATCATGTTGTTCGAGTAAAGAGAAGCATTGAGGATTGCCCGTCATGTGATTAGTGACACCAGAGTCGATGAGCCATTTACCTTGAGTAACCATGTGGGCACTACCTGAGGATGTGACAACAGAGGCAGACGGCTTGGAAGAGTCACCGGAGGGGCGAAGATGGGGATGCTTCGTCCAGCAGCGTTCAGAAGTATGTCCGGTGCGGCCACAGTGAGAGCAGAGGTAGCGGGAAGAAACACGTCCGCCTGACTGGTGACTGCGGCTACCAGAGCCACTCCGCTGAGTCTGATGAGCATAGTTGTCCGGTGGAGAAGGAGCGGGCAGAAGTGGGCGCTGAAGGAGAGAGGTGACAACGGCGATGCGGGCAGCAGTGGCATCTAAGGTAGGGGATTCCGCCTCACCCAGAATTTGCTGGCGGATCATGTCATAAGTATCAGGAAGCCGGAGCAGATAACATACAACCAGAAGCTCCTGAAAGTGCTTGTGTTGTTGAGCCAAATCCGCAGAAAAGAGGCGATTCTGAAGAATCTCAGCCCCAAGAGCCTAAACCTGTTGGTAGGCAGCAGTAGGAGACAAGGTAGGACGGGCAAAGAGGTCCGCATACAACGTATAGATGCGGGACGTCTGAGCCCCCTTGGAGTACAGAGCGGCAAGATGAAGCCAAACGGCCTTGATCGTCTCATCATGACGGATGACGGGAAGACACTCATCGGAAAGGCTGTTAGCGAGCCAAGTACGCACAAGCGCGTCACTCGCATCCCAGTCATCAAAGAGAGGTGAAGTGGTAGGAGGAGGGTCATCAACGAGATGGTGGCGTTTGCGTTGCGAGCGTAGTAGAAAGGTGAAAGAGACACTCCAATCCGGGTAGTTGGAGCCGACAAGCTTGGAAACAGTGTCAAGGTTCCCGGAAGGAGTTGGAGGAAGAGGCGGAGCCGGATTGGCGACAGGGGTGGTGGCAGTAGAAGCATCAAAAAGAGCCATAAGAGAAACCAACAGGAAGCTGTGCGGTTAGGAAACAATCCGCGCGGATAGGAAGAAGAAGAGCTGCAGCGGTCACGAGGGCAGAAACCAGCGGCCAGAAAAGCCACGACCAAGCCGCAGACCCAAACAGAGGGGAAGAAGTCGAACAGCTAGAGGACAGGCCGCGCGAACAGAAGCAAAGACCAAATAGGTCGCGGCGGTTTAGCACAGGAAACAAAGAGGCCGCGCACACAGAGGGCAACGACAAGGAGAGGAAGAGGCCGCGCGGACAGGGCGCAAACCGGCGAGACAAGCCGCGCGGACAGGGAAGACACACAGAATCAGGAGGAGTAGATCGAGTCCTCTGATACCATGTAAAAACCTAACAAAAAACAAACCAAAATGGTTTAAACTGAAACTTTATTATCTGTCAAAGGTATCTATTACAAAGGTATGACCTCCCTTATATAGAATGGAGGAGAGAAGAGAGAATACAAATAAGAGATGTGAGACTAAAAAATTACAGGACACTAGCGGACTATACAGACACAAACCGCACAAGCCGCGCGGTTAGGCAGAAGGGCTAACCGCTCGGCTACTGCTAGAGAGGGAGAGATCGCCATGGGAGACCGCTAGACCGCCCGGTCTCCAAGTCGCCAGAGACAACCCGCTAGACCGCTTGGACCTCAGACAGCAACACACAGCAACCAAACCGCTGAAGGGAACAACAAAGCCGCGCGGTCATCAACCCGCCAAGCCAGACCGCCAGACCGCCCGGTCACTAACTTCAACAATAGCAAAATCCCCAAACATCTGAATTATACTTAGGTGTTCTTAGGGAGAACCCTATATACCGGATGCTACACTCAAGATCCTCTCTTTGGAGCGTAATCAAACTCATGGGCGATAAAAGAAGAGATGCCGACGTCTCAATACTCATAAATGAGTTACTCACTGGAATTTCATCCTCATAATGACATGGTGGCTCATTTGGAGGCTCAACATGGGGGTTGTCAAAGAACCCGTCAATAGAGTGATGGTCCGTCTAGATGCAAACCATCATACGGGGTCGTGTTCCCCGAAAGGGGTGAGGCGGCTACCACGAGATCACTGTTAGGCTCTCGGCTCCCGATCGTGATGTGGCTCGATGCGCCATCGGGTGAAATGTGAGAAAAGGCTATACTCAATAGTGAGCTAATAGGTATAGTGTCGAGAGCAGACTCTCTAAGTGGAGCGGTCTCTCGCGGTGGCTGATTCCTAACACACACATCTTGTGTTAGCAGGGCAACCCATTCTTCCTCAAAGGGAATACCAGGTGGAGTGGGTGAGACTTCCCTACTTTGAGAAGTGGAGTGCTCTTGCCGACACTCAATGTCAGCAAAGCGGGTGCGAAGTTCGTTAAATTGTGCATGCAATTGATTGAACCCATTGCTGTAATTCAAATTTCATTATGTCCGCTTTCGGAATACTAGGAAGGCCACTACGTGTGATGTTACCTCGATGAAAGTGACCTCTATAGGATTCTTGAAGGTCATCGAGACGGTCGTCCATAACACAATCATGTCGTAATAGTGGCTGGACGTGAGTCCTACGTACGTGCAATGGTGGTTGTGTATATATAGACTCAGGTTCCTCAAATAGAGGAGATGTGTAGTGACGATGACCTGAATGATACCTAACTCAACACTCATAAAGTCGTCCCAAAGGATTAATAGGATCCACTCGAGTGCAGGGATAAGGACGACGATAATTGTCATAATAATGAGAAGAACTCTTTGATGACATTCTATGAGAATGAGTGTAGGTGCATGGTGGTTCTTCAAATTGAGGATCAGTGTAGTGACGACCTCTATAATAAAACATTGGGTGGCAAAACATGTAGTCTCGCGTATTTCAAAGAAAGTCCTAACCTGGGCTCTGATACCAAATTGACGCGGGAATGTCCTATGTGAAAATATGACGGTGCTGACATGCTAATGCAAATCTAAGTAGATGTGCGGAATGAATGCGATCAAGCCCAATCTAAATGATGCATGCATGTTTTCAATTGTTAGGGAGTTCGATACTAGTAATTATAGTTATGAAAGTTAGGCAAATCTACACAATGTGAATCTAAAATTCCAAACGCACAAACAACATCGAAGCTTTCTCCGCACGGAGGATTTTCAACTACAGCTTGCAGGAATAAATTTTATAGGAAAACATGAACTTGGAATCAACTATGCATACAAACCAATATTTATGTGATATATGTGCTAAACATCCAATATACAATAATAAAAGAAAAAACACAATATAAGATATTCACAAATAATAGGAACCAGTGGTGGGAGGCGTTGGTGAGTGGCTGTTGTGAGTCTGAAATAACCTTGGCGATAGAAAACAAAGACTAGAATGGTTGTTGGAGGTCAATCCCAGTCCTGAATGTGTGCTTGAATGTTAAGGTAGTGGCTGGCTTGGGTTGAGGGGAAGAAAAGGGTGCTCGGGCAAGTGGTGTGACGTGAGTTTTGCTGTAACAGAGGGTGGAGGTAGGGGTTGGGTTATTTACTGGAGGATGATCGGAATGTGGGGAAAAGGGCATTGCTCTTTGTTGTAACAAAGGGTGGAGGTAGGGGTTGAGTTTTTTATTGGAGGATGATCAGAATGTGGGGAAAAGGGCATTGCTCTGGAAGAAACAAGAGGGGTTGGGGAAGTGGAAAGAGACTTTCAGCGGTATAGGTCTTGCGACTTGCTGGAGGGTTCACGAACGGTAATGTTGCTTGCGGCTTGCTGGAGGGCTCACAACAGGATAGAGGAAGGAGGAAGAAGAGCTGTAACTGCACCGGATTACGACATGGAGTTTTCGATCTGCGACATAGCCGTTGGGAACTGATGGGGTCTGACTTGACGGGGTGGAGGCGCCTGCCTGGGCGGCGACTGGGTAGGGGTCGTCGACTCCCAGGGAGGTGGGAAACTGGATCGGGATGGAAGATGTAGCGTGCAGGCGTGCGGCTAACGGTTTCGTGCGTGGGAGATCGTGGGTAGAAGGGGAAGAAGTGAAGGCTCGTGGGTAAAGAAGAAAAAAAGTAACTGAAATGAAAAACAAGAAAATGAAAAGGGATTGAGGAGTCGCACCCCGGGCTCGCGGCGTCGCACCACGAAGATAGTCAGATCTGGATTCTCTCACGAAATCAACAATGAATTGAAAATGAGAACATCCACCCTTTTTATAACGAGAGAGGGTGGTTGGACACTCGGTGTGAACGACTATGATTGTCCATTACGTCCGGTGTACTAAAACAAAAAATACATATAAAATGAAAAATGATGCTCCGGACACGCACGCTGTCTCCGATCGCCGATCAGATCATGCATTCCTGGTAAATATGCAAAAATAGGTCCCACCGAGTGGTGACCCGATCTCCTCCATCGATCGCGAACACACGGCTGATCCCCATCGCAAATACTTGAACTCCCTTCCAATGCTTGAAATTAGTAAAAAGTGTTTTGCCAATTTGAGGCTCTCTGATTCATATATCCACGAGAGTATCATAACCGCCTATGAACTGTATGAGCACGTCTTTTATCACCCCCACCACGCTTACAACTATATATCCCGACCCAAGTTGCTATGGTTTTATCTGCATACTAAGTGCTTGACGTATATTTTAAAAAGTCTTTGCAGAGATTAATTATGTACCTTTTCTCATGATGCCTACTTTATCTACAAACTTCCCATGAAAATTTTGAAATGTACGATCACTTTTGATGCAACTCGTGCATCCCTAGTCATTCTCGTTTGAGTATCACCAGTGTTTAATGGAGCTTGATATCTCGAAAGAACATATACAATAAAGTTGTTTTGATCGGAAGAGGAAGGATAGTTAGAATGTTGAAATGGTGAGCAAGCCTAAATATTTCTCTATTTGCAACATTATAGGGTACGATGGCTTCAGTGTTAACCATGGCCTTCTATTGTTGACCAACACCTTTTAATCTAAGCAATCCATCTGCCCGTCCTAGCTCCTTGGGCTCTCTCCCACCCGCGCAAATCCACTCCTACCTTCTTACCCTTCACTCAAGACCTACCATCCACCTCACCCTCCTCCGCACCTTCATTCCCTCCACTCATCCCCCTCTTATATTCTTCTATCTTCATTGTTATCTTCATTTGTTACGCCCCCGGACGGATCCGAAGGCAACAACGGGGCTAAACCAACTGGTTCAGCCCCCACTTTCTAAAAGGCGGCCCTCGGGGGCTGAACCCACCCGGGTCATCCCCAATTGGGGCCGGTCGGCCCCCTTGGCCGGCCGGCCTTTGTCCGGGTATAAATGTACTCGGATTCGCTATTGGAGGGGATTATGCAAAGTATTATCAAAAAGGTATTCTTCTAGTCTCCTCTAACCCTAGGAATCTCCCCTTCTCGCCTCAAATCTCATCTAGTTCGCAACATTTGGTATCAGAGGATTCTTCCGCCCAAAATTTTTTCGTTCCCACGGATCGAGGAATCGCGGCGACTGCATCTGCATCGATCCCGCTCCCGCACCCACGCATCGCTCCGACGTCGATCCCGCTCCCGCGCCCGAGCGTCGCTCCGCGTCGACGAATTCCGCGCCCGAGCGTCGCTCTCGCGCATCGCTTCGCGTCAACGAATCCCGGCGTTCCACCATGGTGACTCGCACCCAAGAAGACTCCAATCGGCTCGCACATCTCGAAGAAAACTACACCGGGCTGACTGACACCGTGATAGTCCTCGCCGATAAGTTAACGGCATCAGAAAAACGTCTCGAAGAGAAATTGGATGCCCGCATGGACGAGCTTAAAAATATGTTAACTCGACACCTTAAAGGAAAAGCTGTTGTGGGCGAGACCAACGCAGTCCAGCTTCCCCTCCCTACTCCAGCATCGGGGCACGACGATCGGGCCTCTAGCCTCAATGGGGGCTTGGAATTGACAGTGGAAGGGTAGGAGGCTCACGACGACCACAAGCTTGGTCCGAGGCAACCCAGTTTGGCGGCATCCCCGCGTCTGCCTTGGATTTTCTTCCTTACCGTGAAGACCGCCAGAAGGACCAACGACCCAACAGGATGGGGTGCCCACCTCGTGATGGGATCCTCCCTATTCCAGGAGCACCAGGACACGCCGCGGGCGGAAGGGGATAGGGCAGATGGGAGTTTAGGCCGCCAGTCTTGGGGAACCCCTATGGAGGGGATTGGGGGTACCCACACGTGGCCGCTGATCGACGGCAACCGCTTTGACACGGGCAAGAGTACAGAGGACCCGAGCAACAATTACCACGCGCCTATATGCCGCCGAAGGTTACCCGCATGAACTACCCCAAGTTCAAAGGAGATGCACTCGAATGGGTCCAAAAGGCAGAGTTATTTTACAGTTATTAGGAGATACCAGAGGCACAGTGGGTAAAGTTGGCGTCCTTCCACCTTGAAGAGGACGCATACCAGTGGTCCCAATGGTTCCTCCGGGGACGGGGTCACGCCCCATGACACGAGTTTGTCGACGGATTCACCGCCCGCTTTGGTCCACTTGAGTATGAAGACTTCGAGGCTCTTCTTCAGAAATTGCGTCAGAAAGGGACAGTGATGGAGTACCGAACAGAGTTTGAACGGTTGGCCAACCGGGTGTAGTGGGGCGAGAGGACATTAACAAGTTGTTTTATTTCCAGCTTGAAGGAGGAGATCAGAGATGAGGTGCATGCCTATATGCCGCGCAGTTTGACTCACGCTATCAGCTTGGCCCGGATTCAAGAAAAGTGTATCAATCGACAGAAGTCCAAGGGGGACACTCCGAGGAACGCTACACACCTTCCCGACACAAAAAAGGATCAAGCAGGTACAGAACGGGCGACGATGAAGAAATTGACTTGGATAGAGCTACAGGCTAGGAAGGAATAGAGATTGTGCTTCAACTGCGATGAGAAGTTTAACCCAGACCACAAATGTCAGAGGATCCAGGTTTACATGTTGCAGGAAGGTCCGATGCCGGATGTAGACGGAGGGGAACAGGAGCACATTCTGTATACAATCGAGTACGGGGTATCTTCCCTGTCCATGGCTGGAGACTCCGCTCCGACCACTATGAGAATTGCGGGGCGGATTGGCCAACAACAGGTGTACTCATAACTTCATTCGCCCGGCGGTGGCACAGAAGCTGCGGCTAGAGATCATCAAGGATGCTGCTTCCCAGGTTGTGGTGGCCGGTGGACACGAGCTGCAGTGCGAAGGAGTGCTTCAGAACGTGGAAATCAGTGTGCAGGGATACACCGACAACATAGATGTCTACTTATTGCCCATCCAGGGGCCAGATGTGATTCTGGGGGCCCAATGGTTGCGACAGCTGGGTAGTTTGACTCTGGATTGGGAAAAGTTGACTATGGAGTTTGCTAAGGATGGGCGAGAGTACTGTCTACAGGGAATCCGAATCTCACCAGTGCCCGGGGGCTCTCTTTGCTGTTTGGAGAGGCTGCAGGGACAAGGGCGTGACGTGGCTTGGGTAGACCTGAGGGGACGGACTGAGCCACCAGATTCCCACCTTGAGGACAAGATGGGTCTTGATGGGGCGGGGAATGTTACGCCCCGGACGGATCTGAAGGCGACAACGGGGCTGAACCAACTGGTTCAGCCCCCACTTTCGAAAATGCGGCCCTCGGGGGCTGAACCCACCCGGTTCAGCCCCAATTGGGGCCGGCCGGCCCCCTTGGCCGGCCGGCCTTGGTCCGTGTATAAATGTACCCGGATCCGCTATTGGAGGGGATTATGCAAAGTATTATCAAAAAGGTATTCTTCTAGTCTCCTCTCTAACACTAGGAATCTCCCCTTCTCCCTCAAATCTCATCTAGTTCGCAACATCATTCTTCCTTGATCTTTCCTACTAATGCTTTTTTAAACCTCTTTACCCCCTTAAATCCTACACCGAGCTTAATAAAATAAAAAAACTGCAGGAATATCAAACATTCTTGGTCTACCCTCACACTAAATTTTCCTGAACAATGTCCTTCCACCAACACAATCCTTGTAATCTACCAGGTCTCTTGGCTCTTCTTGTAACCACCTTTTTATTGCGAGCCTTGCTATTCCCCATCATAGGATATCATTGACAACATCCCATCACTGGTAAGGTTTAATTAATTTTACGGCGAGGAGACCTCTTGAACTCCTCCCTTTCAATCACTCTTGCTATTCTTTTTGATATTAATATATTTATTGGTTGATTTCTCTCGTCTCCATCCAGAGCCCCGATTGACAAGTTTGAACGCGGGACATCCAATACGGGAAAAATCCAAGTTCTTCCGCCCTCTTCCCCGGATTGCCTTGCTGAGTACTCTTTAATGATTAATACATTACTTCAGAAATGTTGAGGTATTGACAACAACCTTACTATGGATAGACTTAAGCTTCATACCCTCTCGTACAACATCAGACTCCTTGTTCTTGTGCCCAAGATTGACCCTTCCAGATCCAACTTATTTCCTCGCAATCATTATTTTCTTGGCGCATCACAACTCTTTTATCAAGATTTGGATTCTTTGGATGGGAGGATTCGAATGTTAAACCATCAGTTGCCTCTTCTAAGTGATCAATGTCCTAACCCTGAATTAAAAGTGGAGTGTAGTTATTTGTTTGCTAGTTCTTCAATAAATAACCATCTCCTCCTTTGGGATGTGCTCTTTGACATTGATTCCAATATTAACACTCACTGGCTTGTTGTGGGAGGTTAATATTATCCATTATGACATTGAGCACAACAGAGAATGCCCTCTCAATTTCAATGTGGAGAGATTATATGAAGCTCTCCATAATCACTTACCACAAGACTATTATGGAACCACCACAATTTAACACCTTAATAATTCTTCCTCTAGCCAATCTCTCTTCATTTACTCTTCTAAGAGTCTCTGTATAGGGCTGATCCCTTAGGTTTTGAAGTATGCGGAGGATCGGCGTGGATTGTGGGGAAAGAGGGGCATACAGAGATTGTATGGGAAAGGGGAGGGATGGTGGGTTTGGAGCTGGCTACATGGTCGTTGGAGACGAGTTCCAGAGGTAGGAGATAGCTCTTTAGAGGATGCAGGTTGGGAAGCTCTAATGAATGCCATGGTCGATGGGGAAAGGTCGCCGATGGTACCAGGGACTGGAAGAGGGCTAGATAGTGAAGGTGTCTGGAAGAGCTTCAACACCCTGTGAATTTGGCTTCAGCACATGAAAGGGAACGAATGGTTCCTAGTTGAACTGTAACTCCCGCTACTCAAACCTAATATTCTGTGGAATAAGTAGGAGGGGGGTAGATGGGGTGGGGGGGGGGGGGGGGGGGTAGGTTAAATCACTCCACAACTATGTTCACATGATTTCTCCCAACTCTCAAAGTATCATTATGAAATATAATAAAATACTAAAGAATAAGAAAAATCACGTTGACTGTGATGGTGGTTGCTGGTATTGGGATTTTAACGCTCAATAGAAAGTCCACGTTGAATAAGAAAAACCAATGTCTCTTGGCTTAAACATAATCTTGATTAAATTAAATTCAGCATAAACTATGCTTCCACAGGCAACCCTAGCATATTTGTTCCTGGGATTTTTATTCTCTTTGATTGTGTTATTGAAGCTTCTCAATCCAACCTTGATCCAGCCCCACTCATAGCACTAAACTTCCAGCCCTCTCCAAAAGTCTCCTACACAAGACTGAAACTTCGGATGGATCCCTCTTCTGAATGTCTCCAGCTCCAGTCATAGACTATGAAACACCGACACTTCAAAATGCTCAGCGTGTCGGTGGCGGACTCTCTGACTCTTCGACACTCTCTGACACTCGTGTCAGAAGTCCGACACGATAGCTCACGCGAGACTCGCGTGTCCCGCTCAATCAGCTAGCTACTCATGGTGAGGCAGGAGACAATTTGTCTTGTGGTGCAATTTTTGTGAAAAATGTTTTATGAGTTCATATACAGAAGTGAGAGCACATTTGTTAATGATTGGTGGAAAAAGAATTGAAAAGTGTGTAAAAGTCTCAGGAAGTGATCTATTTAAGGTGGAAAAACTAGAAGAAGAGCTGAATGCTAAAATAACAAGGCTTGCTCCTAAAATTTTTTTTTGCCCCTTTTAGCATTTCAAGTAGTGAAGGTAAATCTGCTAGTAAGATTGATATTTTATCTAGAAAAAGGAAGATTGAAATGGGAAAAAAAGTTTGCTTGAAAATCCATTATTTTTACTGATGATATATAATGGTAATACGTTAATGTTCTATCATTTTTTATTTTTTTGTTAAGATTTTTTAATTTGAATATTTCATGAGTAATATTTAAACATGATTTAGTTTATTTAAATATTTGTTAATTGTTCATCTTTTTATTTTTTTGTTAAATATTTTAGGATTTTCATAATTATAAAAAATGAATATTTAATATACGTGTCCCAGCGTGTCGGAACATGGTATTTTTGAGAATTAACGCGTCGCGTGTCGTGTCGTATTGCGTGTCGGTGTCGGTATCGGTGCAACATAGGTCATAGAAGCTCTTTACCAACACCTAGATTACATTGTTCTCCATATCTCCCATATTTTGCAGTATTGCAATTTCACTGTGATTTGGTTGGCAACTGCTATCAAAAGCTCCCTGACTCATGAAATCATTAGCTCTGTTACAGACGCATTCTGATTTCAGGAATTTGGTAGGGAGCCGGCCAAGGTGCGGAGCTAGAACAGGAACCTTGAGAATACTCCTTCCTAGACCGCCCATTGGCCCTTGTTGGTTGCCGTACTGATGTGCGCTTCTTGTTAAATTTGTGCCTCTAGAATGCATCAAAAACAAATTTGTGCCTCTTGGCTACCTTCATTGAGATTGCTACCTGGGATAACACCTGCATTCACACCTTACATCACTCCTGCACTCTCTAACTTGGTATGCTACTCTCTTGATTGGCCATTCTCACGTTGTTCCTTGTCCGTAAACCTGAGGCGGACTCGAGTATCCCATGATTGATCTTCCGTCTGGTTCTCTAACAGTCTCTGCATATTGCATGAGCTTCGTATGGTTTGATCCTCTTAGGGACATTCCGTGGGTTCTCAAGTAGTATGTAGGTAGACGATCCTATGGAGATCATGTTAGTTTATTATCCAGTGAATTACTGTTCGTAAAATCTATTTGGATTTGAGAGGAATTTATATATATACTAGTGTCTGGGACATGATGGGTCTCCTCCGGCAAAAAAAGTTTCAACTAAACTATTTTTCAACGTTGCTACGTTGTCCTATAGTCCTTCATGCTCAGATTTGTCGCAGCCATTAAATTTTAACTTTAAAGTTTTTTTAAAAAAATTCGTCAGAAGTTGGATATTTAATCAAAATAAATATGAAATAGGAATGTAATTTTGGCTTGCCTTATATGCGTGTGTATGTATATCTCTAATATTGGGATTTTATCTTTCTTTTCAACTCTATTCCTTTTTGGTCTTCCTTCTTGCTCTCTTTCTATTGTTTATAGACAGGGGACTCTTTTTCTCAAGTGAGGTTCAACTTTTAGGGTAGAAAACCGAAGTTAAGACTTTTGTTTATTTTTGCATGTGATATCTCAGCTGAAGGGGAGTCTTGGCACACCGGTTGAAGTGTTGCTGTGTGACCTTGAGGTCACGGATTCGAGTCCTGAAGCAGCCTCTTGCAAAAATGCATGGTAAGGTTTGCCTACATTTCACCCTTTTGGTGGGACCCTTCCCCGGACCTGGGCTGCGCGGGGATGCCTTTGTGCACCGGGCTGCCCTTTTATGTGATCTCTCAGCTGCAATAAGGATAACGGAGGTATAGCGAGCTGAAAAATAATGGAGCTCGATATTGTTTGGACTTGAGACGTATAACAAGCTGAAAAATATTGGAGCTCGATATTGTTTGGACTTGAGACCTTGCCTTTCTAGTTATTGTAGCTTCTGTTAAAACCTGTATCCAACTTTAAACCAATTTGTTGTAGGTGGAGAGACTTGAGATCTATATTAAAGTGCACAGGTCTTACAAAACTAAACTATATTCTCAACACGACCCTAACTAACATGATCTGGCCAAACACGATCGAGGATTTCAATTAATAATGTTACTTCCTTATAAAAGGAGTTTTTTTCTATCATGGAACATGGAAATACTTTCTTCCATAGTTTAATACTTTAATTGGTTCAGAAATATTCATATTCCTTTTGGTAGAAAGAATGAGTGATTACAACAGCTACATCTCCACCATGGCTAACAAAACTAAACTATATTAAAGTGCACAGATTTCTGAACTCTCTGAAATCATTTTATGGATGCAGGTGAGGTCAGCCTTCGCGAGGGCTTACTCATCGCTGACGGATGCGCGGGCCATCGTGTCCTTGGGCTCGCAAAAGAGCATTCTTGGGACCATAATTCGACCCGATCCGATTCTTCTCGATCGAAAAGGCGGGTCCAACGGAGAGCTTACTTTCAATAGCCTGCTTCCAGGGGCAGGCGAATCTACTCCCCAATTTGGTTCAGATAAGGATACCATATGCAATTGGCAGTTGCTGGACGATGAACCGCTGCCGAGGGGCAGCATGATTATCGACGGCGAGAGCATGCCGGCTCGGAAACTCGGGGGATCACGAGCGAAACACAAGCACGGAAAGATAGAGAAAACCGAGAGCGGAAGTTCAGGCAAGAAGCGGAGGGTTCGGAATGAAGATTATTATGGTCAGAACGGTCGCGGTGACTACGTCAGATAAGGTGATAGAATCTGCGCCTTTTGTCACGAGATTTGTGAGGCCCGCCTACATGTTTCCAGCGGCGAAAATTTCTTTTTTATTAAAAAAATGTAAATTGATCCAGGTTTAGCGAGAGTGCTGTTGGCATTCCTTTGGAAAATAGGAATGTTGCATCCAGGCTTCTCTTAAAGTTTGTTTATTTATTACTATTATTATTATTTTTATTTTTATATTGATGTCTTTTGGTTTTGGAAAATATAAATTGATATCATGCTGAGTTTAATTGGACGGTGAGGATTTACTTGGGTTTAACTCAGAACATTCAACTCCTGGAGCCTACATGTAGATTGCGACTAAGGTTGTGGCACATTTGTGGAATTATTCACGGCGAAAATTTCTTTTTTATTAATCCAGCCGGCTCGCAAAATGTAGCCAGGGGGATTGATCCAGGTTTAGCCCGAGAGTGCTCTTGGCATTCCTATTTGGAAAATAGGAATGTTGCTTATCCAGGCTTCTCTTAGCCGAGCCCTTGAAGTTTGTTTATTTATTACAGTATTATTATTATTTTTATTTTTATATTGATGCCTTTTGGTTTTGGAAAATATAAATTGATATCATGCTGAGTTTAATTGGACGGTGAATTTTTGGATTCCTCGCGGCTATGCTAAAATTTGGGTACAACAGGAGCAGTCTCATCAATATTTATTCGGAAACTAATCAAGGCATTGTGTTCTGATTGTCTATTAACTCAGAACCAACTCATTAGCTGGAGCCTTGGTAGATGGCGACTCCAGGTGCATTCGTGAAGGGTATTTGTGGAATTAGTCTTCTCGGTTAATAGCAGGTCGTTAGAGGAAATGAGCATAAAGATCTCAGTATGTTGATTTCCATTACGTCTCATTTCTCCTTGTTTTTTCAGCATAGCTCACTCCATGCCATTATAGGAACAAAGCACGTTGAGGTGGATCGACATTCATCAAAGATCGTGCACATTCGTCCACTCTAAAGAATCACTAGCATATGTATTTACTAAAAGCTTGGGGAGTGACTCGTTCACTGATGACATCAAAAGACTTGGAATGATCGATAATCTTTCATTCGAGCTTGTGTGCGGTATTTCTTGAATTTTGTCCCACATTGCTTGTTTAGGTTGTTGAGTCCTGTACTAGATATTCTCCTCTATTATTGAATAACAAGGAACAACGTTGTCAGGATCGAGATCGTAGTTGAGATCGTTTGAGATAGGAGAAATATCGGATTGATCACCCAAAATCGTCGTAGTTATTATCCGGATCGGTTGACAAGGTGATCAAGATACCTGGGTTGCTTGGGTGGATCATTTCCTCGTAGTGAATGTTTTAAGTATCTTGGATCGATAATTTAAAACGACGGAGGTATTGATAAAGATGCGACGCGTAGAATCCAAGCGGGTTGGTTGAAGTAGAGAGGCATGTCAGGGATCTTATGTGATCGTAAAGTACCATTAAAACTCAATGGAAAGTTTTACCGTACTACAATCAGATCAGCGATGCTCTATGATTCTGAGTGTTGGGCAGTGAATACACGAGCAAAAAATGGGAGTTGCGGAGATGAGAATGCTTAGGTGGATGTGTGGACACACGAGATTCGTTAAAATTAGGAATGAATGTATCAGGTTTAAGACATGAGTAGCACTGATTGCAGAGAAGATGAGAGAAGCTCGGCTAAGATGGTTTGGACAAGTACAAAGGAGAGTATGCATGTTAAATGAGGGAGGGTAGACCAATAAAGACTTGGAATGAAACTATAAAGAAAGACATGATGTACTTAGGCATTAGTGAGATTATGACAAAAGATAGGGCACAATGGAGAGACAAAGGATTCATATAGCCGACCCCACTTAGTGGGATAAAGGCTTCAGTGTTGTTGTTGTAAGTTATTTTTTTATGGTGCAGATATTGGGTTATTTGAATGGAGGCTTTTTATGATATACTGATGTACAGGGTGTTTCTTGGGACATCTAAAGGACTCATTATTCATATAACATGTTAATTATCAGGATCTCTTACAGGAGTTTGCATGTTTACAGAAACTTTTTATGTACCCTAACTCAAAGAAAGTCTTCATTTTGTGTTGTTAGGGCACCCACATGTTGGGAGTTACTTTGGTGCATGAATGTTAGAAATGTAAACTTACAAGAGTTTTTTGTATTTTTGAAAGTTAGAGAGTTTCAAGATGTAATTACGCAAACTTCAGGAGAGGAGAGATCCCGGTAAATAACACTTTTTTAGAAATATTAATATGTATTTAGATCAATACAATATTACTGCCTCAGGATCATTGTATCATCTAAATTTGTTAAAAGCTTAACGGTAGTTAGGCTCCGTTTGGCATGGTGGTGGTGGTCATGAACACGATGGTTAAATTGTCATTTGTTAACGCCCACCTAAGAAACTCCATCGACTTCTATGTTCAAACGGATGATATTTGTTAGATGATCCTTAATGAATGATGGTTTAACCCATGTGTTTACGGCTGCGACCACTATGCCAGACGAAGCCTTAGGTTCCCTTCGGGGGGCTTATTTTCACCGGACAAGCGGTTACGACCGCATGAACCGGACCTTAAAATTATGGTCCGGTTCATGCGGTCGTAACCGCTTGACCGGTGAAAATAAGTCCCCCCAAACAGAGCCTTAGTCTAATGAGTTATTTCAAATACAATGTAAAGTTGCATAATCACCCACCGGATGCACCCGCCACCGCCGAACCAAATATAGCCTTAGAATGACACCTATGGTCTAGGGTTTAGCAAGAGAGCGAGTGGAGTGAACACTTCGGCGGAAGTGAACATTTGAACCGGAGGACAAGTAGAGTTCCCAATCTTTGTCGAAAAACTTCAGAGTTTTCTTCTCTTCTTGATTTCTTGTCTTCAAATGAAGGTCTATGAACATTTTTATAGTTTTTTGAGTATGCCTTTGAATTGGTAAATGAGGTTGCACGATTTTGATTATTTGAATCACCAATTTATGAAAAAAGAGGTTGATGTCCCTTGGGCAGTTCGAGCAATTTGGGCGGCCTGGATAGGCTTGTCGGAGAAGATAGAGGCGGCGGTGGTGACCGGATTGCGATGACGGGCGCCGACGTGGGTGGGATATGAGTGTGGGGCCTCCGCAGCGAAGCGAGTATGCCACCGCCTCCTCCACCTCCCCGTCTGCCACCTCCGCAGCGACCCAATCCTTCTTCTCCGCCACCGGCCAACATAGTGTTAGTTTTCTTATTGGTTCGAATCAGGATCCGGATCCAGCCCGGATCCGGAACCTTGAGCACTTTAGGTTTTCAATTACTATATAAACTAGATCTAATTAACTCCCTGGCATCTATCTCGTGAAAAAAGAGAGCCGCCCGCCTGTGAGAAAAAAAGTCGGCCTGTAGCGGTTGTGGAGGAGGCGCCGCCTGGAGCATAGGAGGAGCCTGTCGCGTCTCTCTCATCCTTCTCTCTCTCTCGCTCGTGCACTCAGAGAGGCTGTTGGCCTTGGGTGTTATTGCCGGTCTTGGAGGAGGTAGCCGCCGGCGTTGAGCGACGGAGTTGCCGCCGGGCTTGTTAGATTTTGTCGTCGGCGTTGCAGTGGACGTTCTTTCGAGGGAGAGACGTGGTGTCGACAGCGTGAGTGTGTGCAGTTAGCCTCGACAGTGGTTTTCTATCCGGTTGTGGCATTGCTCTCCGGTGGTGGCGTTGCTCTCCGGTGGTGGTGCGGTTGAACGTCGGACTTCAACGTTGAAGGTTCAGTGAAGCTTGTGCATCCGTAAGGCGGATTGCAGTCCAGATCTCAGATTTTCGCCAAGGATCGTACGTGTCCAGTGCATCCACGACGTAGTCGCCGGATGATCATTTTTCTCCTATTTCTATTGTATTTGAATTTATATTTTGATTTATAAATTTTGTGGCTATTTTGTGTTCTTGTTTACTTGTATTATTGTATAGCTTGTGCCTGTGTGTGTACCTCATTTTTCAACAAGTGGTATCAAAGCGAGGTTGCGAGTAGGTGACTGGTTGGACTTTCCGTTTTAGGTTTGGGCCAACGGTAGGTGACGACATCGGTCTGCTCCCTATCTTACCAGATCTGTTCCGTGAATTAATCAGATTACCTAGAGGTAATGCATGCAGCTATGGCAGGGAAGAACACCATGTTGGCAAGATATTCGGTGGAGAAATTTGACGGTAGCGAGAACTTTCGCCTATCGCAGATTCGGGTCAAGGATATGCTGGTTGAGCCGGGGTTGATCCAAGTGTTGCGGGGTCGTGATTCTTTGCCTGCTCCGGTGAAGGATTCTAAGTGGACGGAGATGGATGAGCGCGCCACTAGCGCTATTCGGATGTGCGTAGACGATAAGGTGCTATTCAACATCGGAATTGAAGAGTCAGCTGTCACGTTGTGGGAGAAGCTTGAGGGACTCTACATGAGCAAGTCGTTGACCACGAGGCTGTTACTGAAGCAGATAATGTACGGCCTGATGATGCTGGAAGGTGGTAACCTGCAGGAACACTTCAACATGTTCAATGGACTTCTAAGCCAACTACATGTGGTTGGTGTGAAGGTGGAGGAAGAAGACAAGGCCTTATTGCTTCTTACTTCACTCCCAGCATCGTATAAGCACATGCAGACCACCCTGCTGTATGAGAAGGATACAGTAGACGAGGAGCAGATCACGTCTGCGTTATTGTCCAGTCAGATGTTGTCAGACCATGCTCCTGAGGGTGAGCATGCTTTGGCAGTAGGAGGACGACAAGGGAGGCAGTTAGAGAAGGGATCTAGAAGTGTACGGGCCAGATCCGCATCGAGAAAGGCAGTGATGTGCTACCATTGTAGGAAGAGTGGCCATATCAAGAGAAATTGTCCGCAACGTCTGCAGATTTCTGGGGACGTCCGGGGTACGGGCAAGGCGGCAGTAGCTACGGCAGATGATAGTGATGTATCTCTCCTCATCACTGAGAGTCCATGTGACTCAGATAGCTGTATATTGGATTCTGGTGCTTCGCAGCACATTTGCTCAGATGCAGAGATGTTCAGTTCACTGGAGGTGACGACTGGGTCGGTCTTTCTAGGTGACGGCTCAGCATGTGAGGTCATGGGAACATGGACAGTGGACATCAGGATGCATGATGGAGCAGCGTGTAGGCTTAAACGGGTACACCTGGTACCCAAGTTGCGCAGAAATTTGATATAGTTGGGCAGACTAGACTCCATAGGATGCAGTTTTGCGGCGAGAGGTAGAGTTCTGACGGTGACGCGAGGACGCACCATGCTCATGCAAGCCATGTAGTGCGGTAGTCTATACCGCCTAATGGGAACCACGATGCGAGGTGGTGTGCCCATGATTTTTGCGGTTGACAAAGTTGATGGTTGAGGTGGTGCAGGGGAACTCCCTTATGGTAGTCTGACTAGGCGAGTCAGATTCAACGATCCAGTTGAGTCGACATTCAGAGGTTGAGCCTGTGCAGGGATGAGCCGACTAGAGCAGGTAGGTTTACGCCTCAAGTTCTTGAGGTGGTGCTTAGTGCAGACTGGTGCTTCGTGCAGATCGTGCTACGTGCTGTGTTGCTTCTCGCAGTTGGTGCCTGGTGTAGATGGTGATGTGCAAGGAGTGCTTCGTGCAGGTGGTGGATCCGGTTCCCGAACCAAGGTGGTGGATTGTTGGTTTTCTTATTGGTTCGGATCCGGAACCTTTAGAACTTTAGTTTTTCAATTACTATATAAACCTAGATCTAGTTAACTCCCTGACATCTATCCTGTGAAAAAGAGAGCCGCCCGTCTGTGAGAAAAAGGCTGGCCTGTAGCGGTTGTGGAGGAAGAGTTGCCTGGAGCATAGGAGGAGCCTGTCGCGTCTCTCTCGTCCTTCTCTCTCTCTCACTCGTACCCTCGGAGAGGTCATTGGACTTGGGTGTTGTTGCCGGTCTTGGAGGAGGTAGCCGCTGGCGTTGAGCGAGGGAGTTGCCACCGAGCCTTTTAGAGTTTGTTGTCGGCGTTGCAGTGAACGTTCTTTCGAGGGAGAGGCGTGGTGTCGATGGCGTGCGTGTGTGTAGTTAGCCTCGACGGTGGTTTTCTATCCTGTGGTGGCCTTGCCCTCCGGCGGCGGCGTTGTTCTCCGGTGGTGGTGCGGTTGAACGTCGGACTTCGACGTTGAAGGTTTGGTGAACCTTGTGTGTCCGCAAGGCGGATTGCAGTCCAAATCTCAGATTCTCGTCGCGGATCGTACGTGTTGTAACACCCCAAATCCCAGGATTGAGAAAAGTTGGGTGACACGGCCTGGGACACGGGCTTGTACCCGGGCGTGTCCTGCTCGGGTGAGTAGCCGGTGAGTGGTCGACGAAATCCATTTCTACGAAAAATGAGGGAACACGCCCTCTGACGCGGGCGTGTCAGAGGCCGTGTCCTCCTCTGGTCGATGATTTCAGCTCGACGAAATTGAGCTGCAGGCGTGTCTGCTGTCATGTGTGGGCACACGGCCTGTGACACAGGCGTGTCACAGGCCGTGTCCTTTGCTGGATGTGCCGAGGGCATTTGAGGCATGGTAAACACGGGTGTAACACAGTTGTGTCTTGGGGTACACGGCCTAGGACACGGGCGTGTCACTGGCCGTGTCCCGCTCTGGTTGAGTTGGTTTTGTGCAGCCTGATGTACACAGCCACAGATACGGGCGTGTCTGAAGGCGTGTCAGGTGACACGGCCCGTGACACGGGCGTGTCACATGGCCGTGTACTGGTCTGGATAAGTCGGTTGTGTGCCTCTTAAGACACACGGCTTGTGACACGGGCGTGTCACAAGCCGTATCAGGAAAGATTTATCCTTTTGTAGCAAAATCGTGGCCGTCCATTTTCTCAACTGGGATCCAATGGCTGAGAGTCCTCCCTATTTCCTTAAGGCCGGAAAATGAGCTGAAAAAGCTCATTTGCTTTTGGCCACTATCTTTCTACAAACCTAGAGAGAGGAAGAAGGAGGAGGAGGAGGAGAGCCGGCCACCGGTGGAGCTGCGGAGTTCCGTTTCGAGATCCGAGACCAACGTTGTGGAGGCAAAGCCGCTGCGGTTCTTTTCAGCCGGCTAAAAGTCCATGGCTCTGAAGCGATCTTCAATGGTAAGGATCTTTCTTCCTAGCCATGTGAAGACTTCCTTTTTGGCATGTGCATAGGATTCCCCCACCAGAGGGTGGCTTGTTACGGGAGTCCCTTGGGTTGATTCATGAAATCACAAATCTTTTAGCATATAGATCCGAAAATGGAATACGGAATAAACATACTGTGTGAAGCCCTTCTGGACAGGTTGGTCTGGATTAATGATGTTGCATATCCGCACCGGAGAAGACTCCGTGATCGAAACGTGTAGTTTAAGAAGTCGATGGGTTGGACCTGCGAAGGGCAGTAGCAGGAAGTACTGGAGTGGTAGTACAGGAAAATACCCTTGTAATGATTGTGATGTTCATGGGTTGTGCCTACAAAGGGCAGTAGCAGGAAGTACTGGATTGAAGATCCAAGAAAATACCCTTGATATTGGTGATGCTTGGTGGGTTGTGCCTGTGAAGGGTAGTAGCAGGAAGTACTGGCGTGAATGCCCAAGAAATACCCGTAAATGATGGTTTGAGCTAGGGATGGAAAATGAGTTCTGTCGATACCGCTGAGCGTGACACCTAGCTAACCTGTGATTGTGAAACCAGTCCTGCGAGGACATGATGGCTATGTATGAGCTGGAAGAGCTCTTACGGCTTGATGCCAACCAGGTAAGGTGAAACCGAGCAGCGCCTTTTTTATAGCCGCGAGTATGCTGTGCTCGGTGATGGCAAGGCGACTTGAGCAACGGGGGGTGGCTGATCCGACCTGCGTTATGTCCGTCCGAAGTGACACCTGAAAATGTGGTCTGTTGGAGCGCATAGCGAGAGTCTTAGGCTTGCGCGCTACGACACCATGGGGGGCTATGAGCCAATCCCGGGTCATTAAGACTAAAACCTCCGGCTGCATGCCATGTAGTAAATGCTCAACTTTTGTCGTTAGGTTTCGGCTGTGATACGGTGGTGGGACCCTGGTTCGCCGGTACACCAAGAATGTGCCCTGAGTGCACGGATCGTCGGGCCGTGTGGCTGACGGTTGTGATGGAATGTTTGTGCGGATGTGATGAATCTATATATGCATATGAATTGCTATGCCTACAAGGAAGAAATGTCACTGTCCCGGGAAATGGGTAGGGTCGTTATAAATTGGTAGCTGAAATCCCTGTTGTTGCTGCTGCTAGCCCGCGAAGGCTATTTGAAAATACTGTGTTTTATATATTTGTGGTCGGCCTGCGCGTTAATGTTTGGGAGCCACTGTTGTAAAAGGACTTGTAAGGCCATAAGGCCAACTGACTTTGTATTTGGTACATTCCTGTTTATATATATCAATGTGGATATTGTTATAGTGACATTCATGTTTGGGGTCCAGTTTCGTGTTATAAGCTTCCGCTAGAATGCTATGAGTTAGGATGTGCAACTCTGGTATCACTTCAAGACTTCGCAGTCTATTTTATGGTATATGATGTGGGGCCCCGGCCGGACCTTCTATTATATACTATATGAACGGATGGAGTCGTTACACATGTTCGGTGCAACCACGGCGTACTCGCCGGACAGTCATTTTTCTTCTATTTCTATTGTATTTGAATTTATATTTTGATTTATAAATTCTATCTATTTTGTGTTCTTGTTTACATGCATTATTTTATAGCTTGTGTCTGTATGTGTGCCTGATTTTTCAACACATAGCCTGCTCCTCCTCCACCACCACCACCAGCGCCCATGTCCTCCTCCTCCACCCCCTGCAGCGCCCACCTCATCCTCCTCCGCCACCTACAGTAACCGCCCACCACCTCCTCTGCCGCCACCTCCAGCACCCACATCCTCCTCCTTCGCCTCTGCAACGCCCACCTCATCCTCCTCTGCCACCTGCAGCGAGCGCCCACCACCTCCTCCTCCGCCACCTCTAGCGCCCATGTCCTCCCCCGTCACCTCCGCAGCACCCACCTCATCGTCCTCCGCCACCTCCAGTGCCCCCATAATTCTTCTCTGTCGGCTAGACGACCGGACCAATGGATACCATTCCCCAATGCCAAAATTTTCGCAGCTCGAGTTGATCTCCGTGTTGGATTTCAGCATGAGTTCACCGACAAACCTCATTCCCGAAATTTCTTTTGTATTAAAATGACGACAAAGAAGAAGCCAAGATGTAAGGAAAGGGAAAATTTAAAAGGATGACTGGTCTAATTTTTTTGGTGATTGTTAACCGCAACCCTTATTTTGCTAGTCGCACTCCAAAATTTCCCAATTTTTTGCGCATTTTCGAAATACGCCTTGTACATGCAATATCAGGAAAAGTGTTCATCACAAAAGTTGTAGATATCGACGAGATCTACAACTTTCGTGTTGATCACTTTTCCTAAAAATGCATGTACAAGGCGTACTTTGGAAATATGCCCAGGTTTTGCGCTTTTTCGAAATACGCCTTGTACATGCAATTTCAGGAAAAGTGTTCACCACGAAAATTGAAGATCTCGTCGATATCTACAACTTTCTTGATGAACACTTTTCCTGAAATTGCATGTACAAGACGTACTTCGAAAAGACGCGAAAAATTGAGAGATTTTGGGGTGCGACTAGCCAATTATGAGTTGCAGTTAACAATCACCTTTTTTTTGTTCGCCAGTTTTAAGATTCTGATTAAGGGGTGTTTGACCCAAGCTGCATCGATTTGTCGATCAATCAAGCTAAGAAACTGAAGCTGGAAAGGGTGCGACGGCTTGAAACTAAAGCTAAGAAACCTGCCCTCCCCGGAGCTCTTTGGTAGTTTTATTTTGGATACGCGCTTCGGGGGGTGCGAGGGGCGGGTGCGACGTCAAGCTGTTGGATTGCGTGGATGTGGACGAAGCCCGCTTCTATGCGGCTGAAGACCGCCCAAAGTATCAAACACGGACAAAACCCGTGCGTTGGCGGGCGAAGCTCACCTGGATGTGGCCGAAGACCGCCCGAGAGCATTGACCACGGGTGTAGCTATTTTATCATGTGCACAGGGGTTTGCGAGCTGCATAAGCGTCGTTGTGTCGTGCCACTGTTGAGGCGGGGGTACTGTTGCGTAGGGCACGAGACTCCCTTTGCCCTGTCAATTGATCGAGTGTCGTAGAGGGACCGAGTTTGGGTGGAGGTACCATCGTAGTTAGAGTACTGTCGATGCGAAGAGCAACGAGCACGAGCTTAGCCCGTACGAAGATGCTCGTATTTATATATGATTATTATTATCAGAACGTGAAAATAATCTCGAAAGGAAAAATTGAAACTGTAAAATAGTATGATGTTCATTGATAGTTTGAATGATAAACAAAATTTTGTGTGAACTAAATCATCGACATATTAGCTATTGTGACTACTACTCATACATACTCTAGGTTTAAGCAAATACATTTTACTATTGTGTAGAAATGTTACGTCTATGCTAAGATTCTCGTATTTAACAAAAAAATATAAAGCAACGGTCTCACTTGGGCCCGCTGTGTGTACTCGCAAGCTGCTCTAACACAGAGATCTATAAATAGACAAAAGAAACATAATTAAATTTCTCCTGCTTTGTTAGTTGTACACGAAGAGATAATTTAAATCCATGATGTGGGACAAAAGAAAAAAAATCCCTGATGTGGGACAAAAGAAAAAAAAAACTGTGCAAAACCCGGCACCGAAGATAAATTAACAAAACATACTTAATTTAAGATACATTATACTTAGTATAGATTTTGTCTTCGCGCCTCCGTCGTGCCCTGCCCGCGAGCTTTCTGTCGTGCTGCCACGCCCTCAAGCTTCCGCCATGCTTCCCCGCCAGCGAGCTGTAGCGTTTTTGTGATTTAAAAAATGTGTTGTATATTGGAGGAGACGCCATCGAGAAAAGCGGCGGTGAGCTTATCGGCCCAAACAGAGGATCGTCGTTGATGTCCTTGTCCACATCCGACCTACCCGTTGGGTCGCCGACGTCCAGAGATGCAGTCAGAGGGGTTCTCTCAGGCCGCCGCCAGCGGAGGGGTTCACAAATATGATCACGGTGGAGGCACGCGCCTCAAATTTTCACTTTCAGAAATCTTCGGGTTCGCATTCTTAGAAAATTATCTGACTAACACTCATCTCTTAGTGCAGGTGGAAGTGGAAACGAGAAAAATAGGACAGATAAAACAAAGCACATTCAGCAAACTTAACCATTCTCATTATATTTCTGATACAATATTTCTCTTCTTATATAGGTGAAGAGATGAAATACAAAGCATCAAAGGATTAAAACAGTAATTAATTAGAGTGATTTGAAAAACATTACAGTTAATGCTTTATTTAATAAAAGGTTGCTGCCGGTTCATTCTTCAACATTGCTGATTCATTCTTCAACATGGTATCAGAGGCAATAGATCATTTGCTCTAATCAGATTGCGGTTTGTTTGTCTAACCGCACCGGCCTCTTCCGGTTTGCTTCCCGAGCGGCTTCTTCCGGTTTGCTTCCCGAGTCGGCTTCTTCCTATTCGCTCACCGTCCCTCCCTCCCTCCCTTACTTGTCACTCTCCTGCGATTTCTTCTTTGCTCGCGTTCTGTTCGCGCGGCCTTTGTTGCTACACGCTCTGCCTTGCTCTTTCTTCCTTGCGGCTGCTTGTTTGTTTGGCCTTTGTGTATTTCTTGTCGCGTCTCATCTTAGCCAATCGCTAGTTTTTGCGGCTTGGTTTACTTCTTTGTGGTTTGTTGTGCGGCTTGTTTTGTTCTAGCCGCCTTCTTTGTTAGTCGCTCTTCTTTGCGACTTGTTCAGTTCACGCTTTCTTCTCTCCTTTCTCCCCGCGGGTTGTTTCTTCCCGTGGGCTCCACATTTTGGTCACGGTATCTTCCTTGCCACTGGCGTGTTGTCACTGTGACCGTGCGCTCTCTCTTTTCCTCTTCTCGCACAGGTTGTTGCCTCTACTCGCGCAGTCTCTTCTTGCTTTGCTCCTGTTTGGTGGCAGATTCTCTCTGTGTTGTCTTTTTCCGGCTTGTCTCTCAAACCGTGCGGTTTGTAGTTGTTTTCTATGGCCATCCCATCTTCCTCTTCTTCTCTTGCTACTTTTGTTGCTGCTCAGTTGGCCACTACCGGAAGGTGGCTCATTGATTCTGGTGTCATTAATCATATGACTGGGAATTCCCGTCTTTTCTCTTGTCCTGACAAGAGTAATCGTTTGCCTCCGGTTCTTATTGTGGATGGTTCCCCGTCTCTGGTTAGTGCGTCTGGCACGGTGCATGTTACTCCCTCCCTTGAACTTCATGATACTTTTTATGTCCCGAGTTTTCCGTGCAATCTTCTTTCTGTCACTGCTCTCTGCAAATAGATGAACTGTGAGGTTGTTTTTACTGCTTCTACCTGTGTGTTACGGGTCCCTCACTCCCAGGAGATGATTGTTACTGGGACCGTAAGCGGTGGGTTGTTCTACCTTGATACCGCTTCAGATTTTTCGTCTTCCTCTTTACTTCAATGACATCTTCGCCTTGGGCATCCTGCTCCTCAGATTCTTTATCAGCTTCTACCTGATTTATCTCGGGAGGATTCCTCCCTTAATTTTGAGGCATGTCAATTTGGCAAACATCACCATTCTACTTTTCCCGCTAAAAATGGACACATTTCTTCTCGTCCTTTTGATCTTGTTCATCGGATGTTTGGAGTCCTGCTCAACTTCAAACTGTTGGGAGAGGTAACATGTATTTTGTTACCTTTATTGATGATTTATCTTAGTGTACTTGATTGTACTTGTTACATGACCGCTCAGAAATATTTTCTATTTTTTTCTGCGTTCTATAACTAGATTCGTACATAATTTGATATTGTTATTAAAATTATTCGCACTGATAATTCTAAGGAGTATCTTAGTCATCAATTGTCGTCATTCTGTTTGAATCAATGCATTGTCCATCAAACAACTTGTCATTACACTTCCCAACAGAATGACGTTGCTAAACGTAAAAACTGTCACCTTCTGAATGTGCTCGTACCCTTCTCACTCATATGCATGTTCCTCGGTCCTATTGGGGTCACATTGTTCTTCTTTCTTATTTTCTCATTAATCGAGTTTCGTCTTCGGTTCTCGGTGGCAAATCTCCATTTTCTATCTTGTATCCTGATAGGACTCCGTTTCCTTTATCTCCTCGTGTCTTTGGATGCACAACGTTTGTTCACTCACCCTCTTCTAGTCGTGACAAACTTTCTCATCACTCTGTTAAGTGCATCTTTCTGGATTATTGCCCGACACAAAAAGGATATCGATGTTTTGATCATGTTCTCAGGAAACAATATGTTTCAGCAGATGTTGCTTTCTTTGAAGATGTTTCGTTTTTTATTCTCCATTTATTCTCTCTTCTTCTACTGATTCTGCTTCTTCTCCTCTTGTGTCAGCACCTTTTCCAGTGTCTGAACCTATTCCTTCTCCTTCTATTTCTGATTCTCCTACTGTCTATGATTCTTCTCCCGAGCTTCTGTCATCAGCTTCTGGGCCAGCAATCCCTTCTTCGGATGGTACTGATACTGTAGACCGAACAGAACTTGATCTTCCGATTGCTCTTCGGAAAGGTGTTCGGTCACGCACTCAACATCCTCTTCATGATGTGGTTTCTTATGCGCGATTATCTCCTTCATCTCAGAGATTTGCTCTAACTATATCGGCAAATGTTTTACCAGCTTCCTATAAAGATACTCTTGTTATTCCTCATTGGAAAGCTGTTATGGATGAAGAGATGAACGCTCTCGCTGAACGGGGTACTTGGAGTCTTATTCCAACCCCTCTAAGAGCTGATGTGGTTGGTTGTCGCTGGTTCTTTGTCATCAAATTTCTTCTTGATGGTATTATTGATCGTTACAAAGCCTGGCTTGTTGCCAAAGGGTTTATGCAAACCTACAGTGTGGATTTCTTAAATACTTTCTCTCCGGTTGCTCGGATTACTACAATCTGTATGCTCTTTTCAGTGATCGTGAATAGAGACTGGGAGATGCCTCAGTTGTGAAGAATGTCTTTCTTTATGGTGATTTACAGAAACTGTCTATATGGAGCAACCTCCTAGGTATGTTGCTCGGGGGGAGTCTCAGGTCTGTAAACTACGAAAGACGATCTACGGTCTTAAGCAAAGTCTCAGGGCCTGGTTTGACAAGTTTAATGAAGTTATTTCTGTGATTGAGTTTTCTCGAAGTGATGTAGATCATTCATTGTTTATCCACAAAACCTCGACTGGTCTTGTTATTCTTGCGGTTTATGTGGATGATATTCTTCTTACATGACATGATAGAAATGATATTGACATGACAAAGAATCATCTGCATTAGCATTTTGTTCTATTGTTCTTTCACAGCTGAAGTATGCATTAGATCTCTTGAAAGAGACATGCCTTCTTGGGGCTAAACCCACTCGGACTCCTATGGCTGTTGGAGATGACAAATATTGGAATGAAAATTCTCTTATTCTTGAACATGTTATCAGATACAGACATCTTGTGGGTAAACTCATTTATCTGATAGTCACAAGATCAGATATTTATTATGTAGTAGGGAAAGTGAGCCAGTTTATGCAAGCCCCCAGAGAATGTCATTTGCAGTCAGCTCTAAAGATTTTAGACTATGTAAAAGGTGTACCATGAAAAGTGCTCTTGTTTCAAAAAAGAGAACATTTGAAGATTGAGGCTTATTCTGATGCTATCTACATAGATGATAAGAAAGATAGGAGGTCTACATCTGGTTTCTGCACTTTCGTTTGAGGTAATCTAGTCAGCTGGAAGAGCAAGAAACAAGTTGTAGTTGTTAGGTCAAGTGCATAAGCTGAATATAGAAGCATGGCTCGGACTACTTGCTGTTGGAGTGGCTACGGATACTCTTACTTGATCTGAGAGAGTTTTATGATCATCCCCTACCTATGTTCTATGACAATAAGGCAGCTGTATATATTTTGAGAAATCCAGTCTTTCATGAGATAACAAAGCATGTCGAGGTGGATTATCATTTCATCAGAGATGAGATTTTGAAGAATCAGATCTGCACACCGTTTGTTACCTCAGAGAAAGAACTAGTTGATTTCTTCACCAAACTGGTTACTACTTTTGAGGAGGTTTGTAGCAAGCTGGGCATGATGGATGTATATAGTCTAGCTTGAGGGGAAGTGTTGGAGCTTGAGGAGACCGGTCGGTCTTATCTAGCTTGAGGGGAAGTGTTGGAGCTTGAGGAGACCGGTCGGTCTTATTTCTAACCATAGCGGTCTGTCTCTCTCAACAGCCTGGCGGTTTTGCTCAGCGGTCTGTTAGTGAGCCACAACAGCGGTCTAGTAGGAAGCCACAACAACGGTCTGGCAGGAAGCCACAACAGCGGTCTGGAGTTAAGCAGCATTGGTCTGGAGTTAAGCTACAGCAGTAGAGTTGATGTTAGCCGCAGTGGTCTGGATGAAGCCGCAGTGGTCTGGAATAAGTCGCAATAGTGGACAGATGGTTAAGCCACGATTGCAGTCTGATAGCTTACAACAGCTGCGGTATGATGGTTAGTCATAACTGCGGTCTGGTGGCAACCCGCAGTTGCGGTCTGGCGGCCTAAACCATCGGTCTTCCCCAGCTTTGTGGCAGTTTTCCTTAGTAGTCGTCGGGTGTTCTGTTATTCATTGTATAGTGTGCAGTTTGACCATGTCAAACCGCGCAAGCCGTCCGACTTGTATGTAGTCCCACATCGATTGTTGTATTCTCTCATCTCCCCCGTTTTTTATAAATAAGGGGACATACCTATGTAATAATTATCTTTTTGTAGAAATAAAATTTGCGGTTTATTTACCTCTTGACTGTTTCATCGCTCATTTTTCACAACCTGCATACCCAATAAAACATTTAGTAGACCAAGGTCTGTCATTTCATATCTTGATTTCATCTTCTCTTTTAATTTAGCAATTGAGGTTGTTGATCCTCCAGTAACCGAAATGTCATCTACATATAGGCAAACACTTATCATTTCCTATTGTGACCCATGTTTTATGAAAAGGGACGGCTCGTATTAACTTGCAATAAATCCCTCTTGTTGGGAATATGTAGTAATGTTTGCATGTCATGTGCGGGGGCTTGCTTTAGCCCATATAAGGCCTTGTGGAGTCTATACACACAGTCTTCTCCCCCCTCCTCTTTCTGATAGCCTTCCGGTTGCTCCACATATACCTCCTCAGCCAGGATTCCATTTAGGAAGACTGATTTTACATCGAGTTGGTAAATTGGATATTTGTTATTTGCGGCAATGGCTAGGAGCAATCCTATAGAGTCAATACATACTACTGGAGCAAAGGTTTCCTCATAGTCTCTTCCAAACTTTTGAGTATACCTTTTACTACAACTCTAGCCTTGTGCTTAATTATATTTCCATTTTTATCACACTTGAGCTTGTATATCCACTTTAGTCCGACGATTGATTTGCCTTTGGGTCTTGGCACCAGGCTTCAGGTGTGGTTTTTTTTCTATTAAGGAGATTTCTTCATTCATTGCTTACCTCCAATTATCATTTGAGTAAGCCTCCTGATAGCAGGTAGGTGTATAGTGAGCCAAGGCTATATCAGTGCTTGCATATATATCTTGTAGTGATCTTGTTTTTAATGGCGGTGATGATTCAGAATCAGCATCAGAGGATGCTTCTTCTTCAGCAGATGTCTCCTCCTGAAGGTTTGAATTGTTGTAGGGTATCACTTGGACGGAGCTCTTCATGGGCTCAACCGTGATACTGTTATGGCCCCGGACGATCTGCGGTTCCGAGGATTCAAGTACGCCAGAAGACCTAAAGGAGCGCCGGACCGAGACCGGGCTGAACCATCTGGTTCAGCCCGCAATTAATCAATAAGAGGAGGGAGGGCTGAACCACACCGGTTCAGCCCTCAATTGGGGCCGGCCGGCCCTGGGAAAAGGGGGCTCCATAAATACCCCTTTTCCCCCCTCTATGGAGGGATGATTTATCCATTTCAGGTATTCCCTTCTTCTTCCACAAAAACCCTAGCCGTTTTTTGTTCTAGTTTACTCTTTGCTTAGAACCCTAGCAGTAGCATAACATTTGGTATCAGAGCATCCTTCCTGCGACCATGGTGACGCGTACGGAGGCAGAGACAGCGCGTTTGGCCGCCATCGAGGAGAACTACGCGGCGTTGACAGATTCCGTGGCGACAATCGAAGCAAGAATGAAGGACTCGCAACAACACTTGGAGGAACGCCTCGATGAGAAGATGGATGAGTTGAAATCCCTCCTCTTGCAAAATCTGAAAGGGAAGGCCGTAAACGATGCGGGATCCGACACGGAAGCGACAAATCTCCCTAACGGAGGGAGCACGGGGTGCGAGAGTCACGGAGGCGGGCCGACAGGCGCGTCAGGCTCCAGATTCGGTGCGGGAAACGTGCCAGAGGCCGCACGCGGGCCTCCGATTCCATCCCGATCCAACGGGATGTCATGCGGACACCCAGAGGGCGGAGGATTGGGCAGCGGGGGGTTCGGCGGAGGATCGGCTCCCTCCTGGATGCCGGAACCGCCTCGGAATGGGTCCAGTCGGGCGGCGGAAGTTGCAGGAGGTCCCTGGGGGCCCGGCGGAGGATCGACTTCAACTTGGGGGTTCGAACAGCCCCTGCCGGCTCACGGCGGACTGCTGCGGCAAGGAGGGGGTCTCGGACAGCACCCAGGACAAGCATGGAGGCCACAACATCAAGGATTTGTTTCGCCCAACCGGGGCAAATGCGGTTCCTCTCGGGGGCACAACGGGGAATTTTCCGCTCCCACCAGCGAATGCTCCTAACGGGGGATATGGTCCGGCCAATATGGGACCGGGAAGGAATCCAGGGTGGAATCAGGGAGGAATCCAAGGAGATTTTGGGCAACCCGGGGTGATGGGACCAGACGGTGGCGGTTTGGGAGGGGCTTATCAGAGACCATACATGCAACCCAAGCAGACACGGATGAATTTTCCTAAGTTCCGGGGAGGGGACGCCCTGGAGTGGATACAAAAGGTAGAGCTGTTTTTCAAATATCAGGAGATTCCCGAGGCTCAGTGGGTACAACTAGCAGCCTTCCATCTGGAGGAGGACGCGTATCAGTGGACGCAATGGTTTTTGCGGGGACGCACTTTTGCCCCGTGGCCGGAGTTCATCGAGGCCTTCTCGGCTCGTTTTGGGCCTCTGGAATACGAGGATGTGGAAGCCACCCTTCAAAAACTGCGGCAGCAGGGTACCGTCACGGAGTATCAGACGGAGTTCGAAAGATTAGCGAACCGTGTCGCATGAGCAGACGAGGCAGAGAAGAAGCAGCGAAGAGCGGGGGGAGCAGACCTTGTTGAGTTGCTTCATTTCAGGGTTGAAGGAGCACTTGCGGGATGAGGTCCACGCATATTTGCGAGAGAGCGCGCAGTCTGAGTCATGCCATTAGCATCGCCGAATACAGGAGGAGCGTTACAACAGGCAGCGGAACCGGATGACGACCAAGCCACCCGCGGCTTCCGCGACGGTACGACGCGAGCAGCCACCTCCCATACGACCGACAGTGACCAGGTTGACATAGCCAGAGATGCAGGCCAGGAGGGAGAAGGGACTGTGCTTTAACTGCGATGAGAAGTACACCAAGGGACACGCCTGCCAGAAGGTCCAGGTGTTTATGCTGCGGGAGGAGGATGACGAGGAGGACCATCTGGAGGAAGCCGACGTGGAGGATCTGGATTTGGCAGAGTTCGAGGTCTCCTTGCAGGCCATGGAGGGTTGTACGATCCCGGTGACGCTTCGTTTCACAGTCTTGGTGGGCAAGGAGCGAGTGACCATCCTGGTGGATAGTGGGAGTACCCACAATTTCATCAACCTGGCAGTTGCTTCAAAGGTGGGACAGACGATTGACAGGGAGGCGGCCTTCCAGGTTATGGTAGCAGATGGGAGCAAGCTGAGGTGCGAGGGGGTGATGAAGGGGGTGGAGATCCGCGTGCATGGCTATTTGTGCCACACGTATATGTACTTACTTCCGATTCGGGGTTCAGACATGGTGTTGGGGGTCCAGTGGTTATGGCAGTTACAAAGGATGACCATCGACTGGGTCCGTTTGACGATGGAATTCACCCAGCAGGGGAAGGATTACTGCCTATAGGGCATTCGGTCTTCACCACTGAAGGAGATTTCTGTGAGGAGCTTGCAGCGGTTGGAGGAGCAGGGATCCCCAATAGCCATGGTAGTGGGGGTAGAGGCCTTGGCCCACGACCCACCAGACATTCCAGAGGAGATACAGGTACTTTTGTCCCAGTTCAGAGATGTGTTCCAGGAGCCCCGGGGCCTTCCTCCGCCCAGGTTCAGGGATCACGGCATACAGATGAAGGAAGGGGCTGCTCCCCCAAACGTCAGACCCTACCGGAACCCGTACATTCAGAAGGCCGAGATCGAGAAGAGTGTGAAAGAGATGCTGGCGACCGGCATCATACGGTCGAGCACCAGCGCCTTTTCCTCACCCATCATCCTGGTGAAAAAGAAAGACGGGTCTTGGCGTTTCTGCGTGGATTACCGTAACCTGAATGAGTCAACGATCAAGGACAAGTTTCCGATACCGATGATAGAAGAGCTCTTGGACGAGCTGCATGGGGCGAGTTTGTTTACCAAGCCGGACCTCCGATCCGGCTACCACCAGATTCAGATGAAGACAGAAGACATTCACAAGACCGCGTTTCGCACACACGATGGGCATTACGAGTTCTTGGTGATGCCCTTTGGGCTTTCCAATGCCCCATCGACCTTCCAGGCCGTGATGAATGAGACCTTCCGGCCACTCCTACGACGATCGGTACTCATATTCTTCGATGATATATTGATATACAGTCGGTCGTGGGAGGAGCATGTTGAGCACGTGGCACAAGTTCTTACAATTTTGCGACAGCATCAGTTCTATGCCAAGCTGTCGAAATGCTCGTTTGGGCAGTCAGAGGTGGAATATTTGGGGCATCTGGTTTCGATACAAGGGGTCAGGGCAGACCCAAAGAAGATAGAGAGCATGGTGGAGTGGTCGCGGCCGGCTAACATGCGAGCACTTCGAGGCTTCCTAGGCCTCACTGGGTACTATAGGAGGTTCGTGAAGGATTATGGTAAGCTAGCACGACCACTTACACAGCTCCTCCACAAAGAGTCCTTTACGTGGCATGACGAGGCGGAGCGGGCCTTCTCCGCTCTCAAGGAGGCTATGACGACCACGCTGGTGCTCGCACTACCAGATTTCACCAAGGAATTTCTAGTGGAGACGGACGCTTCAGGAGTGGGAATTGGGGCGGTTTTGATGCAGGAGGGGCGGTCGTTGGCCTACTTCAGCAAGGCTTTGGCACCTCGAACCTTGGGCCTCTCCACGTACGAGAAGGAGATGCTAGCAATTCTTCACGCAATGACGTTGTGGCGTCCATACCTGCTAGGCCACCATTTTAAAGTTCGCACCGATCACCAGAGCCTGAAACACTTCTTGGATCAGAGGTTAGCATCTCCTCTCCAGCAGAAGTGGTTGACCAAGCTGCTCGGGTATGACTATGAGATCGTATACAAGCAAGACAAGGAGAATTTAGTGGCCGATGCCCTATCCCGCCTGCCGGAAAGCACCATCTTTCGCCTGTCGGTACCGTTGATCGAGTCCTTGGATGACATTCAGAGGGAGATAGCCGCGGATCCAGAGCTCCAGCCTATTGTGGAGGCCTTGTCTCAGGGCCAGCCCACTCCTCCAGGGTACCAGCTGATTGGAGGACATTTGTATTACCACGGGAGGGTGGTCATCCCCGCTTCTTCTGCTTGGAAGGAGGTCATGTTACAGGAGTTCCACTCGTCCCCGATCGGAGGTCATGCTGGGGTGCTTCGCACATTACAACGGCTGCGAGCCAATGTCTTTTGGAGGGGGTTACGCAGGGACGCGCAGCGTTTTGTGCAGCAGTGCGACATGTGCCAGCGGCAGAAGTACGAGACGTCCTCACCGGCAGGGTTGCTCACGCCCTTGGAGATTCCTCAGCAGATATGGGAGACGGTCTCGATGGATTTTATTAAGGGCCTGCCCTGGTCTCAGGGCAAGTCCACGATCTTGGTTATAGTGGACAAGCTGTCCAAATATGGCCATTTCCTCGCTCTCAGCCACCCTTACACCGCGGAAACCGTTGCCGATCTCTTTGCCCGGGAGGTAGTGCGCCTCCATGGTCTCCCAAGCTCCATCATATCGGATCGCGATCCGACCTTCCTCAGCAAATTCTGGCAGGAGCTTTTCAGGTTGCAGGGCACCAGGTTGCGCATGAGCACAGTGCACCATCCGCAGACAGATGGCCAGACAGAGGTGCTGAACCGGGGTGTCGAGACGTATCTTCACTGCTTCGTCATGGATGAGCCCCGGACGTTGACTCGATGGTTACACTGGGCGGAATACTGCTACAACACTTCGTATCACACGGCCAGTCGGATTACTCCGTTCGAGGTTGTCTACGGACGCGCACCACCCACTCTGCGGTCGTATGAGCCGGGCAGCACCGCTCTACCGGCCGTGGATCGTGCTTTACGTGACCGGGATCAGACCTTGGCTCTCTTGCGGGACAATCTCCGGGTTGCTCAGGACCGGATGAAGTTGTAGGGCGATAAGCACCGCACGGAGCGGACCTTTCAGGTTGGAGACGAGGTCTTCCTCCGTCTCCAGCCGTACAGACAGCTTTCAGTTGCTCGCCGCTCCAATCAGAAACTCTCCCCACGGTTCTATGGGCCGTTTCGCATCACTCGACGGGTGGGGCCGGTCGCATACACGCTTGCCCTTCCTGAGGGTTCTCGCATCCACCCCACCTTCCATGTATCACTGCTGAAGAAGAAGCTGGGAGCGGTAGCCACAGTGCTTCCCTCTCTACCCGAGGCCACTACGACGGGGAAGCTGCGCCCCAGTCCCGAAGATATCTTGCTGTCCCGATGGAAGAAACAAGGCACAGAGTACCGTTCAGAGATTCTGGTCAAGTGGAAGGATCTCTCAGAGGCTCACAACACGTCGGTGGACTTCTTGGAGTTCCGGGAGTTATTTCCCGACTTCTAGCTTGAGGACAAGCTGCCTCTTGATGGGGAGGGGAATGTTATGGCCCCGGGCGATCTGCGGTTCCGAGGATTCAAGTACGCCAGAAGACCTAAAGGAGCGTCGGACCGAGACCGGACTGAACGATCCGGTTCAGCCCGCAATTAATCAATAAGAGGAGGGAGGGCTGAACCACACCGGTTCAGCCCTCAATTGGGGCCAACCGGCCCTGGAAAAGGGGGCTCCATAAATACCCCTTTCCCCCCCTCTATGGAGGGATGATTTATCCATTTCAGGTATTCCCTTCTTCTTCCACAAAAACCCTAGCCATCTTTTTGTTCTAGTTTACTCTTTGCTTAGAACCCTAGCAGTAACATAACAGATACTGGGTTGCAATAATGTTGATTCAACTTGATATGATGCCCAGTTCCAGCATTCTTCTTCATGAAACACCACATCTTTGGATACTATTAATTTTTGTGATGCAAGAATAAGGAGTTTATAAGCTTTGTGATGCATTTTTCACTAGTTGCGTCCAACTTATCTCTTTTTTTCTTTCAAAATATGGGCAAAAGCAATGCATCCAAATGTACTTAAGTGGCTGAGGTTAGGCTTCTTATTTCGCAACTTTTCATATGGCGTTGAGTTACTATGTGGCGTTGAGTTATCATGTGGCGATGAGTTAACAGCTGACGGTTGAGTTAAAAACTGGCGTTGAGTTAACATATGGCATCGAGTTAACAACTTGCGTAGAGTGATCATATGGCGTTGAGTTAACAAGGGCCTTGGTTTGAGTATATTGAGTATGTACACTGTTGTACTACAAGCCTCTCCCCAAACATTCTTGGGCAATTTTTTGTGGATGAGCATGGCTCTAGCCATCTCAATGATTGTTCGATTTTTTCGTTGCACCCCCCATTCTGTTGGGGGGTTCCTGGAACAGTGAACTCATGTTTTATTCCATGGGTTGAGCAGAAATGGTTGAAGGCATGTGAGGTGAATTCACCCCCATTGTCACTTCTTAAGGTTTTTATACTGTTCTCTATTTCTCTTTTAAAATTCATAAAGCACAGAAGAGCATTAGATTTAGCTTCAAGGAGAAAGATCCACATGTACATTGAGTAGTCATCGACTATGAGAAAGAAGAAACATTTGCCACCCATGGTTGGAGTAAAGGACGACCCCCATAAATCACAATGTAGAAATTCTAGATGTTGTGAGCTTCGATTTTTTTTTATGCAGTGAATGCTAGTCTGTGGGATTTGTTCTTAGCACAGGTTTCACAATGGCGATGATGAGTCTCCAGTTCAGATACACCTTCAGCCAACTTCCCATGAGACATGTTGATGTAATCGAAATTTAAATGCCCTAGACTGTGATGCCAAACAAAGGTAAGATCTGGATGGTGTCTTGATACAAGGGAGAGAACACCAAGATTTGGTGATTCAATGGTCAAAGGGAAAACCTGTTTTTTAGTTACTGTAGCTGAGGCAATGAGATTTTTTGCAGCATCCGTAATGTTGCAGGATTGGGATTTGAAGGTGATGTAATAGCCTTTTGACATCAGTTGACCGACACTAAGGAGATTTTGGGCCAAGTCTGGCACGAATTGAACATCTTTTATTATTTTGTTTCTTCCATCAACATCTTTAATCATGATGCTTCCTTGCCGTTCAATCCTCTTGGAGTTGCCATCTCCAAGAAAGACCAGTGATTTTTTGTGATTCATTTAGTTTAGTGAAAAGGCTTTTGTCGTGAGTCATATGTACTAAAGACTCGTTTTCTGTGTACCAAGATCAGGGTTACTATGGGTCAAAAATACTTTCTCCTCTATTTCTTTATTCTTTTCAGTGAACTTTGTCTCCTCCTTATTCTTGAACGAAGCTTTATCCAAGTGAGTGAGCTTTTTACACCTCATGCAGTTGTAATAGCACTTAGAGGTTTCATGAGTTGTTTTTTTTACAAAGTGTGCAATACACTTCACTGGAGGGTGAGTCATGCGCCTTACAAGAAAACTGTCTTTGAAAGGCCTTTGAATGAGAAGTTTTGAAATGATTTTTTGGTTTTTTGTCAAAGGTGTTTGATTTTTCAAGATTCATTTTAGTCTGAAGGGCTTGAGGGAGATTTGAAGTACGACGCTTTAGACGTTCCTTATGGGATTAGATCTTCCCAATGAGTGCTGCAACTTGAAGAGTTTTAAGGTCATTACTTTCTTCAATGACTGCAACAATGTGATCATAAGATCTAGGCAAAGTGGTTAGAATCTTGATCACCACTTCTTTTTTAGAAACTGGAGCTCTGAGGCTGCTTAGTTGGTTGGTTATTTTTGGCATAAAATCAAAAACAGTTTCTCCCTCTTGCATTGTTAGAGCATCAAATTGTCTCTTTGCATTAACTTTTTGAATAGAGATTACCTTCTTGTCCCCTTGATAAATTTCCTTCCGTGTATCTCGTGCTGCCTTTGCATTCTTGGCTCCAATAATCCAGAGCAATATTACAGGAGCAAGTGCATTCTGGATGATCAGCACTGCCAAATAATTTCTTTGTTTTTATTCCTTGGGTATCCTTGTTGGTTCACCAGTTTTTGACTTTTCAGAAGCTTTAGGGCCGTTCACGACAACCTGTCATAGATCCTGTGAGTCAAGAAGAGTCTCCATTTTTGTTGCCCAGTGATCATACAGCTCTCCATTGAACATGGGAGTCCTAAACTGAGGGTATGAGACGGATGGTGCCTGCTTGGCTGGAGTAGATGATGAGCTCATGACTTCTTTGCTTTGAATGCAGGATAACCCGTGTCTCTGATACCACTCTTAGAAATTATCTCACTAACACTCATCTCTCAGTGCAGATGGAAGTGACAACGGGAAAAACAAGACAAATAAAACAAAGCACATTCAGCAAACTTAACCATTCTCATTATATTTCTGATACAATTTCTCTTCTTATATAGGTGAAGAGAAGGAATACAAAGCATCAAAGGATTAAAACAATAATTAATTAGTGCTTTGAAAAACATTACAATTAATGCTTTATTTAATAAAAGACTGTTGCTAGATCATTCTTCAGCACGCATATGCAATCATGGTGGAGGCCGCCGTCGCCGGCAGGGGCCTGACCGAACCCAACTTATGGGGTCGCCGGAGTCCAACGACCCAGTCGGTGGGGTCAGGTAAGGACGCCACCCGCTCAGCCAGGGATAGTGGCTGTAATCATTTTTTTTAAAACGACAATGGACTGCAAGACAAAAAATCTAATATCACAGCCCGTGTTACAGGAAAAGGGAAGAAACTACAAAGATTTGGACATGAACCAAGCTAAAGCCAAAAGCTCACAGCTATTTGCCACAGATCCTCGGCAATAGAAACGTATATGGGATAAAACTTGCAGTGAAATGGAAGTATTCTTCCAACCCTATCTGATCTGACTCTCACAAATGTAAAAGCAGGATCATTTAGGGCCCGTTCGTTCGCTTGGTTTTGACAGTCTGTTTTGGTTTTCAGTTTTCGCAGTTTTAATGTAGGTGTTTGTTTCACTCTGTTTTGGACTGTTTTGGTTTTGACCCAAAACACATGCGTTTTACCTCCTTCGTTAAATCCCCACGCCTCAAAACTGAACTCGATAGGTCGTTTTTCCCTTGTTTTCGAAAAGGTCTTTCTCCTCCTTCCCGACGGATCGCGTGAAACGTCTCGCGACTTTCACTCCCGGCGGCAAATCTTCCCCGACGCCGCTCTAGCGCTGAGATTTTACCGGCTAACGAAGCTCCTGACGGTGTTTCTGGACGCGCATCTTCTTCTTCCCCAGGTATGTTTTCTTTTAGTCGCTATCTTCCCGACGCTCAGTGGTTTCTTCCCATCAATCATGATTCAAATGCCAGGTGATTTTTTTCCCGGCTCTATTCACTGTTTCTTCCCTCAATCATTTTTCTAGGGCCGGTAGAGGTGGAGGAGGAGGCGTTGCTGCTTGTTTCTTCCCCAATCTGTTAGAGAGGTATGCCTAAACATATTTTTCTTAGGTCATTTGTGAGGTGTTGCTGCTTGTGGAGGTGTTGCTTGTTAATAAACAATCGCGAATGACCCTTTGTTTCTTCCCCAAGCATTTTCTTTAGGGCAGATCCGTGACCCAGCTCTAGGGAGCTCTAGGGCAGTGGTTTTTCTTCCCCAAGCACAACTAGCCGGCCTGTGGAGGAGCTGTTGCTTGTTTCTTCCCCAATCTGTTAGAGAGGTATACCTAAACATATTTTTCTTAGGTCATGTGTGAGGTGTTGCTGCTTGTGGAGGTGCTGCTTGTTAATAAACAATCAACTTTCAAATTTTTACAGTCTTAATTTACAGCCAGCCTTTGTTTCTTAGGTATACCTAAATAGTCAACTTCTATTT